>JAUPFT010000019.1:36963916-36966416 GCA_036936625.1 Parnassius smintheus behrii | reverse complement strand
AGCGGCATCTTACATATAACAGCTCAATAAAAACAAAATCTATGCGAACTCGCTTGCCAAGCGTGAATTAGTATGGAAATAAGCCTTATGAGACAATTAATTGGGAAGGCCTATGTTTAGCATTAGACTTTTGAAAAGCTGTAATGATAATGATGGCTCACCATTTGGTTATAATCACGGCTCAATAAAAACTAAATTATAATCACAAATGACTTAAAAAAGTATTTTTTATTTAATAAGAGTGGCAAACGAGCACACAGTTCGCCTGATGGTATGTGGATGCTGTGGCCCATAGATACCTACATCTTTTCTCGGTTAAGAATAAAAATTTGAATGCGTTGCCACTCCTGAGGACTAAGATGGAACGCCTCGTTTCCAGTAAAAAGGATCACCGGTTCTCTACACTCACCATACGAAACATATCAGCATAGAGCTGCTATTTTACGCTGATATTCTGTGAGAGCGTGGTCCTACACCGGTAGAGCTAACCCATTCATGCTACATCCATAATATAGTTGCAGCATGGCTCTACCACGTTATGAACTAACATCGTCAAGTGTCAAGTATTTCTTATTCAAAATGTTATAATCATCGTATTCACTTTTTTACCTTCAATTATAAAATTAACAAGTAGGGTTAATTACTTTACAAAAGTGGACAAAAATACTAAAAGTGTATACTAAAATTTTATTCTAAGGCACGACCGTATGGTGGTGGTAAAAGAGAATTCATAATTGCATTTAGTCACGTGAGTGTTATATGAGTCTACTATGAGTAATGCTAGAAAAGTGTTATGGCGTCCGTTAGATGGCGGTATACCGTCTCATGTAAGCCAGACGAAAAATACCAGAGCTGGTGATGGGCAACAACTTCGAAGGTTCCAGACGTCTGGAACCGCAATCGAAATTAATTTACCAAGCGTGACGATTGAGACAAATATTCCCCATCACGGTACGTGTCCAGCATTAGATTTTTACAGGTCGGTGAAGATGAAAAAAGTTAGTATAGTAACAGTTTACATACCTTCCATAGCTAGGCACTGTGTTCTTATTTCTAAGAGGAATATTTTCTTCTGATGTTGCAGTTGTTCGGTCGATACTAACCATCTGGTGAGCCGCATGCTCGTTTACCCCCACTTCTATATAAAAATAGTTTGCTGCACTTTATCAATCCATATTGGTAGTACTCTACATATCCGCAAACTGTTACAAAATTGCTCTGACTTGTTGGTTTTTTCTTATAGAATAAAAGTGACAATTTGCTTCCGTATTTTCTCTTTTTCATGACGGAGGCTACAAAATTTTACGGGCATTACCTTATGCCGTTTCTTACGATACACACGGGTTGAGATTGAATCGAAGATTCCCTAATGCCACTTGAATGCCTTTATGGTTTCATTATACGATATTGCTTCGACAAATAATTTAGCAATACGTCCTTAAATGTAGAAGTTAAATAGCTCTTGTAAACCGTAGAAAACGTACGACGGCTTTTGTCTTATGTACTTAGCGACCAATGTTCACTGTCTTTCTTTCAGGAACTTGTGTTTTGTGTGATCATTAAAGGTTTACAATCCCATACAATAGAAGTGCTTCCCTTGTTTTTAAAAGTCAACGGTCAACACTTAGTTTTCCCATGTGCTAAGAGGCTTTATGCGAGCGTATTTTCTCTCTCAACGCAGAACCAGCAGTTACATAGTAGCTTTTCCTTAATGTTTCCGCTAAATATTTAGTAGTGTTTGGGATTTTGTTAAGAAAACAAGACTAATAATTTGTTATATTATTTTATCAAATGACTAAGGCAAAAAATAACAGTTTTAAAGATACCAAGATCATTATTTCAAAACACTTATATATATGTATATATATATGTATATATATATATATATATATATATATATATATATATACTAGCCATCCGCCCCGTTTTCCCATGGGTGATTTCTAGATCTCGAAAACAGTACCACCCGGGTCCAATTGTTAAGTCTGAACCATCCAGGGCCTCACTTAAACACACACAAAAAATTTCATAAAAATCGGTCCTGAAATTATAGGCAACTCATATATTTTTACCTTAAACTCCATTGTTTATTTTGTTCAGCTTGAGGCAGTTTAAGTACATGAAATTCGTTATTACATCATTAATAAAAGCTTCTGTAGAAGCATAAAGAATGAATAATATTTTCAATGCAGGAAAATGTTACACGACTGTATATTAAACTTATAATATTATAATTTACGATATTTATTACCATATTAAAAACACTACAACTAAAAACTTAAATTATCATAAAGTCCTACTCTCCCTACTTGTTAACTTATAACAACTATATGTAACAACTATTTAGCCTTAAAATACTGTAGATATTGGAAGGCTATATTCATAAAGCGCATCTCGGAGGAACGTAATAACCAATGCTCAATGGATCAGCGAGTTTTATTCAGATACAATATTGTATTGATTTGAAAGGAAATCTTGTAAAATTCTAGATATTCACGCA
>JAUPFT010000019.1:36701080-36958580 GCA_036936625.1 Parnassius smintheus behrii | reverse complement strand
AATAAGCCTTATGAGACAATTAATTGGGAAGGCCTATGTTTAGCATTAGACTTTTGAAAAGCTGTAATGATAATGATGGCTCACCATTTGGTTATAATCACGGCTCAATAAAAACTAAATTATAATCACAAATGACTTAAAAAAGTATTTTTTATTTAATAAGAGTGGCAAACGAGCACACAGTTCGCCTGATGGTATGTGGATGCTGTGGCCCATAGATACCTACATCTTTTCTCGGTTAAGAATAAAAATTTGAATGCGTTGCCACTCCTGAGGACTAAGATGGAACGCCTCGTTTCCAGTAAAAAGGATCACCGGTTCTCTACACTCACCATACGAAACATATCAGCATAGAGCTGCTATTTTACGCTGATATTCTGTGAGAGCGTGGTCCTACACCGGTAGAGCTAACCCATTCATGCTACATCCATAATATAGTTGCAGCATGGCTCTACCACGTTATGAACTAACATCGTCAAGTGTCAAGTATTTCTTATTCAAAATGTTATAATCATCGTATTCACTTTTTTACCTTCAATTATAAAATTAACAAGTAGGGTTAATTACTTTACAAAAGTGGACAAAAATACTAAAAGTGTATACTAAAATTTTATTCTAAGGCACGACCGTATGGTGGTGGTAAAAGAGAATTCATAATTGCATTTAGTCACGTGAGTGTTATATGAGTCTACTATGAGTAATGCTAGAAAAGTGTTATGGCGTCCGTTAGATGGCGGTATACCGTCTCATGTAAGCCAGACGAAAAATACCAGAGCTGGTGATGGGCAACAACTTCGAAGGTTCCAGACGTCTGGAACCGCAATCGAAATTAATTTACCAAGCGTGACGATTGAGACAAATATTCCCCATCACGGTACGTGTCCAGCATTAGATTTTTACAGGTCGGTGAAGATGAAAAAAGTTAGTATAGTAACAGTTTACATACCTTCCATAGCTAGGCACTGTGTTCTTATTTCTAAGAGGAATATTTTCTTCTGATGTTGCAGTTGTTCGGTCGATACTAACCATCTGGTGAGCCGCATGCTCGTTTACCCCCACTTCTATATAAAAATAGTTTGCTGCACTTTATCAATCCATATTGGTAGTACTCTACATATCCGCAAACTGTTACAAAATTGCTCTGACTTGTTGGTTTTTTCTTATAGAATAAAAGTGACAATTTGCTTCCGTATTTTCTCTTTTTCATGACGGAGGCTACAAAATTTTACGGGCATTACCTTATGCCGTTTCTTACGATACACACGGGTTGAGATTGAATCGAAGATTCCCTAATGCCACTTGAATGCCTTTATGGTTTCATTATACGATATTGCTTCGACAAATAATTTAGCAATACGTCCTTAAATGTAGAAGTTAAATAGCTCTTGTAAACCGTAGAAAACGTACGACGGCTTTTGTCTTATGTACTTAGCGACCAATGTTCACTGTCTTTCTTTCAGGAACTTGTGTTTTGTGTGATCATTAAAGGTTTACAATCCCATACAATAGAAGTGCTTCCCTTGTTTTTAAAAGTCAACGGTCAACACTTAGTTTTCCCATGTGCTAAGAGGCTTTATGCGAGCGTATTTTCTCTCTCAACGCAGAACCAGCAGTTACATAGTAGCTTTTCCTTAATGTTTCCGCTAAATATTTAGTAGTGTTTGGGATTTTGTTAAGAAAACAAGACTAATAATTTGTTATATTATTTTATCAAATGACTAAGGCAAAAAATAACAGTTTTAAAGATACCAAGATCATTATTTCAAAACACTTATATATATGTATATATATATGTATATATATATATATATATATATATATATATATATATACTAGCCATCCGCCCCGTTTTCCCATGGGTGATTTCTAGATCTCGAAAACAGTACCACCCGGGTCCAATTGTTAAGTCTGAACCATCCAGGGCCTCACTTAAACACACACAAAAAATTTCATAAAAATCGGTCCTGAAATTATAGGCAACTCATATATTTTTACCTTAAACTCCATTGTTTATTTTGTTCAGCTTGAGGCAGTTTAAGTACATGAAATTCGTTATTACATCATTAATAAAAGCTTCTGTAGAAGCATAAAGAATGAATAATATTTTCAATGCAGGAAAATGTTACACGACTGTATATTAAACTTATAATATTATAATTTACGATATTTATTACCATATTAAAAACACTACAACTAAAAACTTAAATTATCATAAAGTCCTACTCTCCCTACTTGTTAACTTATAACAACTATATGTAACAACTATTTAGCCTTAAAATACTGTAGATATTGGAAGGCTATATTCATAAAGCGCATCTCGGAGGAACGTAATAACCAATGCTCAATGGATCAGCGAGTTTTATTCAGATACAATATTGTATTGATTTGAAAGGAAATCTTGTAAAATTCTAGATATTCACGCAGGAAGTCTAACGACGGAGGTAGAGTAGTAGAGTTTCGTGGCGTTACTTGCAAAGGGCTGTATTATGGTGATGAAGACCAATGTAGCTTGCAGGTCTTTTGTTTCATTTTTATAAAAATTTAACGATTGAGGATACGTTTATTTTGAATCTACCTCAATTAATATAATTGAAATAACTTATTACGTCTACTACCATACGATAGCGGCGTAATAAAATCCATAATGTCGTCCTGTGGGTGCTTGTCAGACAATTCTTATGATTTTCAATAAATGATAGTGTAACGCTTCACCCCTTTTCCCCTTTCTTACTATATATACTATATATTATATTTAAATATATTGTATAAAAGTGGCCATCTATAAAACATAAAATAAACGTGACCAGAACAAACAAATATATTTTTATCTTTCCCAATGATCTTTCTAAAGGTTTAGTAATAGACCTTTTGTAATATTTATGGCGTGATCAACTTAGAAAAGAACCTTATTTACGTTGTGTTTGTTTAATAACATAATTCTTTTAAGTAACTTTTGGGAGAATGGACATTCACTATAGCAATCGAAAGCCGTTGGTAATGCCTAATATTATCTTAAGCTGGGGGAACTCTTTTTACGAAAACTGGGCTTGAAAAAGGTTAAGAACATTAAATCGTCCCTATTCCACTTGTATCACGTACATTAATCTATTTTTAATTAATTTATTCCTTCCCACTTGTTAAAGGCTTACAATATTTATATAAAAATATCCAATCTAGGGGTTTAGCTCTCACATATTTTGTTAAAATGTGAGCCGTGTGTCTTCTACTAAGAAGATACTAAGTTGGTAACTGGACCGTAGTCTACATAAAAATAACTGGCTAACCAGTGAAAGAGAGCTTGACCCCTTTGTATTGCGTAAGCACCGTCCCCTCCTCCGTGAGTGCCACCGAATTCCAGACCGCTGCTCCTGCATACATGATATAAGTTTATGATCTTTAGGTCCTCCCTCTAGCTACTACCTGCATGAGGTCGACACATATGCTCTACCGGCAAATACAATTGCAGATATAGCCAAAAGGCAGTTATAAGTAAATAGTAATAATTTGCTATCACAAAGGGTTTGTGTCACTGAAGTTGAGTATATGCATTTTTCGATCATATTTGTCTCACCCACCGACAAGTTGCCTTCAAATATTAAAAGGTGAGAAATTTACAGAGATATAATATTATGTTTTTACATAAAACATTATGGAGGTTAGACAGCCCGTAGACTCGTAATGAAAGGATTCGACTTGGACAAGCTACTTAGGTGTAATCAAAACGAAACGCAGAAAGCGCCATTGAGAATAGCGACCCGCCAAATAAGCATCGCAGAGACGCAATGTTGCAAAACGCAACAAGCATCAATACGACTTTCGTCGGGCTTAAACCCCATCCCAATGAACCCCATAAAATCCCAGCAGATATCACCACCCGCATACCTCCATCGAACAGAACCACAAGATGCGTCGAATCAGGCGCAGCACACCCACTGATCCATCACAATACTTAATACCACAAGTAGTAGTAAGCATCAATTCAACTATCTTACGGATGGTGCATGATGACTGATCGACTTTGGTAACAAAATTGGTATTGTTGTTTACTAAAAATAACAGCAAAGTATCATAGTTGCACGCCACTTAGAGGCCAGTAGCCAAAAATCCACATATTATAGCGCTATTGCACTAATAAATGGAGTTGAGTATGCTTGTTAGCTTGTTACACTTAAAAGTGCTACCAAACACACTCACACCAATCGGAAAGATAGCTGACGTATTACAACGCTAGCCGCTAAGACGCCACCCACAAACGGTATTGTCGTGCGATGTCCACGGGCAAGCCGTATTGCTACAACAAATCCGCTTACCACCGGCACTAAGATGATATGCCTAGGACACATTGGTTAGTGAGTCCAAGTTTACCTCGGTCTCGGACGCTGTGATTCAGTCTACAGGCCAATATAATAATCCTTGTCAAGTCCCATTTCTATGAGTGTATTATATATATATATATATATATATATATATATTTAGAATATGGGACTTCAATCCACAACTCTATTATTGTAATGCTTATGCATCCCAGAGACCTATAATAACACGTTTGTATCATAGTAGACCTTATTATCATAAGTCCCTAATATAGGACTATACATTGAGTCAATTTAATATATTAGCACCCACACAATTTGGCTTCAGACAAGGAAGATCGACAGAAGATGCAATTATTGAATTAAGCACATTTGTAACAGAACAACTCGACCACGGCAAAAAATGTTTGTCGGTCTTCCTTGATCTGAAGAAAGCATTCGACACCGTCTCTGTCCCTAACCTTGTGCACAAGCTTGAAAAAATTGGAATAAGAGGGACTCCGCTTGCTCTTTTCGAAAACTACCTATCGGAGAGAAAACAGAAGGTGAAGCTTCCTCGGTTCATTAGTGGGGAAGCGGTGGTGTCATCATATGGCGTTCCACAGGATAGCGTTCTGGGCCCGACCTTATTTCTAATTTATGTCAATGATCTGTGCAGTATGACCATACCAAATGCCGAAATCCTGTCGTACGCCGATGACACGGCTTTGGTTTTTGCTGATGAATCTTGGGAGGCTGTCAAGATTAGTGCTGAAAGTGGGCTAGCTCGAGTCGCTCTATGGTTGCAACAAAATCTCCTCACTTTGAATACAGCTAAGACAAATTTTATTTGCTTTAGCATTACCAACAACTTGCAGCCACAGAATGACTTTTGCCTTAAAATTCATATGTGTTTTGAGGATGCTAAAAACAAAGCTTGTGACTGCCCATCAATTGAAAAAGTCTCTCACACTAAATATCTTGGCATCGTTATAGATCAGAGGCTATCGTGGTACCCACACCTCGACCATGTCATTAATAGGACCAGAAAATTGATTTGGATTTTCAAAACTCTAAGACACGTAATACCTGATAGTACTAAGCAATCGGACTCTCCTAGATACCTTCTTAACCAAATATACACGTCCCTTGCGCAATCTATCATAACATATTGCATTCCGGTGTGGGGTGGAGCTACAAAGACCAAATTTCTTAACTTGGAAAGAGCCCAACGAACCCTTATTAAGGTCATGTATTTTAAAAAAAAAGACGTTTTTTCACTGAACAACTGTATAGAATAAGTGGTTTACTATCAGTTAGACAATTATATGTTACTATGACAATCCTCAAAGTACACAAATCCCTGTCCTTTGACCCATGCATCTTGAAAAAGCGGCGAAAAGATATTGTGGTTAAGCCTTCTGGTACCAAAACGGTTTTTGCTAGTAGGCAATTTAGCTCATGTTCTGCATTCCTATATAATAAAATAAATAGAGAATTGAACATATACGAAAAAACGTACAGGGAGTGTAAAAACCTGATACTTAAGTGGGTGCAGTCGAAAACTTATGAAGAAACTGAATTTCTGCTGTACCGCATTTCATAATTCACTTCTATGTACAATATAATTTAACAAAATGATTTTTCATAAACACACACACGCACACACACACACACACACACACACACACACACACACACACACACACACACACACACACACACACACACACATACACACACACACTCACACACACACACACACACACACTCACACATGCGCGCGCGCTCTTACGCACGCATGCACACATACACACTTTTGTAATTTTTGTAAATTTTGGTTGTTAAAGTCGAGTAATTTGTTTTTGTTATTTTTGGTTTTTTAAATTAAGAAATGTATGTTTAGATAAGGAAGAGCGGGATTTCCAAACACAGGCATTACTTGCTTAAATGGAGATCCCAGTCAACTATGTCATTCATTTAATTTTTGTGAAGAAAAAATAAATTATTTTTTTTTTACATTGTGCTATAGTACTACTACCGTAGTCAGCCCCCTGACCATCCCATATATATGTACACCCATGGGTATGCGTCTCCGGTAACTCCTTTATATAAGCAATCCCTACACGAACACCCTCCATCAATACGAGAACACGCTGCTACTTTACAAGAACACGCTCAATAACTTAGATATGTTTTGACCTATTTTCCAATTATTATACGTTCGACTTGTATTATTTATTTCATTTAATATTTCGAGAGACTTAATAAATTTAATGATTCTTTATATATTAAGCCTTTACTTTATTATAATACTTAATGTCTGAAATGAATGTATTTTAACTTTATGCATATTAAATATATTAATGTATTTTTAATTGTTTGAAATATAATTTAAAGATATTTAAGACGGCTTTATATAGAAATTAATTATGAACTATAAATAAAAATAATGCACCGTCGAAGTGGCATAACCATGTATGACAGTGGGTGTAAAAAAACAGACGAGCAACGAACAGCAGCGTCGATAGTCCAGACATTTGGTACAGCGATTGTTAATCTGCCTGTAAATAGTAATAACAAATGACAGTTAGTCATAAGTAGGATGTTAATTTATTAACACCTATTATGTATTAGATAATAAAACTTGAAAAAATAAAAATGTTGAGAGTTGTAATTTTGTAAGATCTGTAAAAATAAAATTTGGAATGTAAAAACAATAAAAGAAAACCTTGCTTTGTAGGCTAAAATCAATCGGAACTGTCAGCTTAATTTGTAAACTGCTTTCAACGTAAATAATTTGATAACTTACCAGTAAATTACTAAAATGACAATTTATAATTATAATGTCGTCCAGACTGAATTTCGGCCACGGCGGCCTGCCTCAACGGAGGCTAGCCATCAGCGCAGGACAGTATTATAGTTCTCAAGCGTATGCGCAAGCATATGTGCACTCTCTATTCCCTCACTCTCATAACCTGATGGGACGGTAAACTGACATGACTGGAGAGAGATCAGGCGCAGGACTAACGGCTTTACGTGCTTTCCGAGGCACGGGGGTGAGACACTGCTAACTTCCAGACTCCGGGCGGCTACTGAGAATTTCTTGACAGAAAAAATCAATAATTGATTTTTTGGCCCGATCCGGGATTAGAACACAGGATCTCATGATCAGCAGTCGCACTATTACAACCACAAGACCAACGAGGCAGTTTCTTCCTGATAACAACTGATATGAATAAATAACTGCGGTTGCCAACTGGACTGTCTTACGTGGTAACTTAGCAATATCCCTCCTATGAGGCAATCTATAGGGGAGGCCTATGTTTATCAGTGGATTTTTATAGGTTGCAATGGGCAATAGTGTAAAGAAAATGGACATAGGTACCTACTGACTTTCATTAATTTTAGACGTGTACACTGGATCATGTTAAAGCATTTGTGCATTATTTATTCATATTAACTGTATACGTTCTCGTATTTATTTAGGTATTTATTATTTTGGGAACAAAAGTCTACTCCAGGCAGTTGTGTTGCCATAATATTATAAAATTCAACAAACGTTTATTATGTGTAAGCTTGCAATTAAAAATAAAAGTCCATAATGATGTGATAACCTCCAATTGATGGTAATATGGCAGACTTATAGTATATTAGAAGAAAAATATCCAAACTCTTGAATAAATTAAATGAAAATTCCATAATGATCTAATAATCTTCAACTGATGGTAATATGGCAGACTTATAGTATATTAGAAGGAAAATATCCAAACTCTTGAGTAAATTAGAAGAAAATTCCATAATGATATCTAATAATCTTCAATTCATGGTAATATGGCAGACTTATTAGAAGCAAAATATCCAAACTATTTAGTAAATTAAAAGAACATTCCTTAATGATCTAATAATCTTCAATTGATGGTAATTTGGCAGACTTATTGTATATTAGAAGCAAAATATCCAAACTCTTGATCTCTCTTATATTCTCTCAGCCTTAGAGGCTGATATACAGCCGTAATGAAAAGTATTCATCATTCACTTTACGGTAATAAAACATAACCCTATAATTTTTAAAATTCAAATTAGTCCTTATATTCTTTTTATTTAAAAGTTTATAGCATTTGCAAGACTTAGACTTAAAACGGACGAACTTAGTAGTAAAACATTTTAAGTAATATTAAATGTTTTATAAAGAAAATTTCTTGGATTTATTAAAATTTTATTTCGTTTAAATTAAATTAAATTAAATTTATGGTCTTTTACAATGAAATATGTATGTGAAATCGTGGATTCTAATATATAAACATCCTAATTAATATAATATAATAATTAATGTATAATCATTACAAATTATTTAGTACAAATGGATAAATGCACTAAACTTAAAACACTGCAAATTTTTTTGCATTTTGATGTAAGTTTTATCGTAAATATTGGACAGAATCACATTAAGCTTCCTATATTAACATATAAATTGTTTAGATTACGGCTAATGTTAGTATTAAAATAACTTTTCGCGACTTTATGTGAATCTTTAGGATATCCTAGCCGTACCTTAACGTACTGCCAACTGGATTAACCTGGTTTTAGCCATTTTAGAATATTGTGTACTAAATACAATGAATAACCCTATTCATTTAACTTATTTTATTTTTTAGACGGTGATTTGCGGTTGAAATTTTTTTAAACGCTTCGAAATTAAGCAATATTACACTAGACTACGTTACGACCGAGTTAGCTGGTAAATGTAAAGTTTATTATTAATACTAACATAAGCTGCAACATAATATTATTCTACAAATAGACTTTAAATTCTTATCTAAGAGACATTTCTATATTATTGTACAGTATAGAAATACCTATTTAGCTAAATACAATATATTCATACCCTTTAATTTTCCAATTAAATTATTGATATTTATTTATATATAATTTTTTAATATTTTCTTCTTTAGGCAAGTAGCGAATATTTTTATACTATAATATTGTTTGCACATTCCTTGCAACACTAATTTAAAGAACGTAAATATTTGACTATCTAATATGTTTCAAAGGATACATTCCGCCTTGTAAATGTAAAAATTTTTGTTTTCAACATTTACATACACTTAATAAAGCGCTTCGCTAGTCTCAAAAATATTTTAGAATACATTTTATAATTTCTTCAATATATTTAACTTTGGTACTCATGTTTTATCACAGATCCATAAGAATGGCTTTTGAAAACAAAAACGTTATTATGATTTTTTAAAGTACCAATTAAAGTTGAAAACAACATTTTGGTCATACAAATTTTAAAAAGTGTAACCAATGGTCTTTTAAAATAAAACGTCCCTTAGTGGACACATCAAAAATATTTCTTAAGGAACAATATCGACTCCCCCATATCTAGTTTAATCTAGTAATCCAGTCTTACGCTTTGGTTTGCATTCAAGTTGGCTGAGTTACGCTTTACTAATGATGTTGTAGACACACAACGTGACGGATCAGAGAAACAGGAAGAAATTGTAAGGAATCACGCAAAATAATATATACAGGTGTAATTTTAAACTAGTATAAGTTTAAGGGAATTATTTTATGAATTATTTGTGTATTATTTTTTTTTTCACTTTATTCATTTATTGACATAATAACAATATATTGTGTATAATAACATTTAAAAAATGGAACTAAAAACTAGAATTATCATATAATACAGGATGGAAATAACGTACGGGCCACGAAGTTAAAATACATTAAATATTGAAGATATCAAATTTCACTCAAAGGAAACATTCCTTTGTTTTTCAAAATAAGAACAACCAAATTCAAACATTTAAAAATATCTTACCTGAGCCGGAAATCGAATCAAATAAAAATGAAAAAAAAAATTGTCGCTATTTTATGGATCCAATATGGTCTAGTATACAATATAACATGGTATGAAATCTAACAAATCTTACTTGTTGAATAAAACTAACATCCCAAATAAGCCTAGTCCTATTCGATTTTTTCCACACAGTATATTCCTACTCCCCATTATATAGTGCCAAGAACGTTGGCTGTGTTTCATTGCTGAATGAATGTGTATATTTAAGAAAGAAAAAAACAGCCTTCTTATCACCAACAGCAACGACGAGTCGCGGAGACAGTTCCTTTAGTTGTAATATTTAAAAATAATTAATAATTATCATAAGAATAACATTTATTGTCATTAAATTAAGTACAGGTTTTGTTAATTTATATATTAGCTTCGTATTCCACTATTCATTATTCACTATTATCTTGTTTATACTCTTGATCAAATAGCTTGCTAACTACTGTATCCATAAAACTTTTCGGTGTCACTAAAGATTCTAATTTAGTTTCCATAGAAAATTTCCTTCGCTTTCCTTCTGTCGATGTTCCGGCCAACTCTAACGAAGAACTATGTTTGATAGTTTTTGGACGTTTAAGTGTTTGAATTGATTCATCGGTTTTCATTTTATCTGTTGAATGTTCTTCAAACCGTTTGTTAATGTACACATTCTTTAATATATCTTTCGTATCATTACGATCACGATCATGCGCCATTGTAATTAAAGGATTATCAGCGTCCATTATAGAAAAGATGGGAGAAGGTTCATTTAATTTGCAAGAATTTCCAAAAACTACTACTTTTTTATTACCACCACTGCTCTCATCATCATAATAAGTTTCTCCAGATCTTTCTGCTGCGTCTAATGCCGTCTTTTTTTCTTCAATTGTGCACAATTCGGATTTCTTATTGAAATTTTTAATTGTGATGACGTTCTTGATTAAGTCAGATTGATCATCCGTACATTCAGTACGTTTTTCGTTTATTTTGACAATTTTTGAATTTTCTGAAGTATTACATCGTACAGTTATATCATTAAGTGCAGATAATTTATGACAGGAGGACAAAACTGTACTTTTGTATCCCCTCTCAATTTGCGAACTTCCGCCTTTACCGTGAATACCAAAAATACGTTTGATTGATTGACGAAACTGCAAAAGAAATAAAAATATATATATGCACGGCTAAAAAAATAAGTATCAATGTAGATTAACTATTACTGTCACCAAAGACCAAAGATTGTCAGAAAGTACGATCCTGCCACCTGCATCCATCGACTACCTGCGTCTGTCTCGTCTGCACCGTCTAGTGGGAGGTCACCCAAATCTGCGTTAATGTATGTATGTATGATATGTGGTGGATTTGGCGTTCGCCTTCAACCATCAAACTGCTGGTTCAAATGTATTAAATAATGTTATGCGGTGCGGCTATTAATTTAAATAGAATAGTGGACTGTATATGAGCGCGGTGCGAGCGGTGAATGGAATTTAATTTATTCGTGATACTGCAAACCCCCTAAATTCGGGATATAGGAAGGATGTGAAGGAATGCATGTGCACCCACCTGGACTTCCGCTGATCTGCCTCGTGTCTCGATGGCTCCCGTCTGTTTTCACACTTATCAACTTCACAGATAATCACGAAATATAGCGTTATTGCAAATGTCTATACTTTTTTCTATATGCTTGTATAATTCAATATCCTAATTACACAAGGGTGGGAGCGATGATGCGAGATATAAGCGGTGCGGTTGATTGCGTGTCTTCTCAACTTGTGTGAGCCCGTTAACACACGAATGCACATGCTGGGCATAAAGCGGTAGATAGGAAACCGGAAATGGGCTTTGCAGTAATCTTATTGGATAATAATTAACGAATCTCATATAAGCGTTAAGCGATAGTGCAAAGTGGCGCGAACACCCCCCCCCCCCTTGAGGTATCCTCAACTAGCAAGTAAAGTATAAAAATATAGATATATATATATAGATAAAAACTTATATAGTAGCGAAATGAAGCGACGTTATGACCTAAGAATTAAACTAAATATATAAACGATAATGTAAAATTAACTATATTAATCACTGTGTTGGTAAAGGACACAGTTTGATAAGAGGGCGTTTTAAAGTGGAATTCTTAAGTTTAACTTGCGCAACGCGTACCACACCATCCTTACCGGGAAACAATTCGGTGACAACGCCTAGAGGCCACTGAAGCGGTGGAGTACTATCCACGTCTATTAGAACAATCGTCCCTACAGAAATGGCAGTAGAGTTCTTATTCCACTTCACTCTACTCTGTAATGTATGTAAGTATTCGAATCTGAAGCGTTTCCAAAAGGACTGAACTAAAGAATCTATTAAAGAAAAGCGTGATAACAGATTAATACGTTCCTTGCTTAAATCTGCAGCTGGTAAGCATTCAAGTGGTTTTAAATTTAGAAAATGTGCGGGTGTAAGTGCGGTAGGTTCCGATGGATCACTGCTTAATACATAAAGTGGGCGAGAATTTAAGATACACTCGATCTGACAAAGAGTAGTAAGCATTTCTTCATACGAGAGGATTTACTTACCTATTACGCGAAACAAATAGGTTTTTACAACCTTAATATTGGACTCCCGCAAACCCCGAAATGTGGAGCGCTTGGAGGGTTGAGTTTCAAACAATGCGATTATCAGTGAGCACCTGACTGAATGCCTTATAATATTCTTCTGATTTTAAAAATCCATGTAATTCATGTAAATATTAACGCGAGGCGACAAAATTAGTACCGTTATCGCTGTATATAAATCGACACGGACCTCTACGAGAGATATATCTCTTAAAAGCGTCTAAAAAAGCCGCCGAACTTAGATCAGACGCTAATTCTAAATGGACTGCCTTAGTAACGAGGCATATAAATAAACATAAATAAGCCTTCTGGCTTCGTATACAACATTTACGCGTCAATGTGATATAAAGTGTGCCCGAAAAATCCACACCTGTGTGTGTAAACGCATTACACTGCTCTAGGCGGCAAGCAGGCAAGGCAGACATCATGGGGTAAATAGGTTTGGGTTTATGTCGAAAACAAATGTTACACCTATGAATGCGGTATCTCACTACACGGCGAGCTGATAATATCCAATATTTCTCCCGTAATGCAGCAAGTAAATACTGAGGACCATCGTGTAAATGTTTATAGTGATAATAATCAATTATAAGATCAACAATATGCCCCTTTTTTGGTAGCAATATTGGATGCTTTTGGGAATCCGATAAAGACGAATAATCTAACCGACCACCTACTCGAAGTACATCGTCCGTGATAAATGGCGATAACCTTCGTAATGTTGATGAACATAGTTATGCATATTTTTTATATCTTCGGCGAAAGCGATGCCTTGCACAATTTTAATAACTGTGATTTCAGAAATCTCTATGTCGGATGCGGTTATAATTTTATTTATGCGCGGTAATTTGTTTAAAAACCTTAAAACGTAAACAACGGATCGTAAATACTTATTCCAATTAGAAAATTTTAAGCTTAACGAGATAAATGGGTTTTCTTCCATGTCACTGACTCCAAGCGACACAGTCTTTTCTTCTGGTAAACTGACATGATTTGATGCGAACCTTTGTACAGGCCATTCTTTACACGGCAAGGAAACCCACGAAGGCCCATGTAACCAAAGGTCACAATTTAAAATTTGTGAGGGTAATAGTCCACGCGAAATATAATCTGCAGGATTTTCCGAGCCGGCGATGTGGTAAAAGTTATCCGGTAATAAATAGGACTGTATTTGCGAAATACGGTTAGCAAGAAAGGTGTTGAACTTATGCGGTGAAGAACACGCCTAACAGAGCGCGCCTTCCGAATCTGAAAACGCATAAATGTTGTCAATCAGATGCCTCAATGACAACGAATCGTAAACGGTGCGTACTAACTTAGCGAGCAAAACCAAGGCACACAACTCAAGCCTGGCTAAAGTTATAACCTTTAATGGGGACACCGAGATTTAGAACATAGGAGCGTTATAATTGGAGGATTATTTCCGTTAACAACATGCAAATAGATGACACACCCGTAAGCTTTTTCACTAGCGTCGGCGAAGGCTAGTAGCGACACATGGGATTTTTCATTTACGCCGATATGACTTGGAATCTGTAAATATGAGATTAAAGGTAACTCTGATATATATCGCTGCCATGTATTGACAATATTAGTGGGTGGAGTCTCATCCCAGTTAAGTTTAAGAACCCACAAGGCTTTAATTAATAATTTGGCGTAAAGTATTACTGGACCGACAAGTCCTAAAACATCGTACAAGCGAGCGGTTGCGGAGAAGATAGCGCGTTTGGTACAAGTGACCGGTGGCGGCGAAACAAGAAAAGAAAACTTATCGGTAGCGGGATACCAACGAAGGCCTAAAATTTTTAAAATGTCATTATCATCAAATGATACCGAGTCTTGTTGACGATGTGATGCTGGTATATGTTGTAAAAGCTCCTTGCAGTTACTTGTCCACTTAACCAAATCGAATTCACCTCGGCGAAACATTTGGATAAGTTGAGTGGCGGTGTTGACTGCGTTGTTGACGCAAGGCGCGGAGGAAACGAGGTCATCCATATAAATATCCCTTTCCACTACAGAAGCAGCAAGGGGATAGGACTCCCTTTCGTCAGCGGCTAACTGGCGTAAAGTGCGAAGTGCGAGGAAAGGGGAAGAGCGTAATCCGAATGTGACGCGATTAAATTCATATGTTCGTATAGTTTCTTCTGTAGAAAACCGATATAAAATGCGTTGAAAAGCGCGATGGGATTTTTGGACTTCGATACACAAGTACATTTGCCTAACATCTGCAAAGAAAGCGATGCGATAAACTCTAACGTTTAATAAAATATTAAAAATGTCTGTTTGTAAATTTTGCCCGGTGTGCAAAATGTCATTCAAAGAAATATCGTTATCCGAGTTAGCACTAGCGTCTAAAACGATGCGCAACTTCGTTGTACTTTTATCATTCCGTACGACAAATAAAAAGAAGGCTGTATATAATTATAATCAGAAACAGCGGATAAAATACCCTTATTAATGTATTCCCGTATAACAACATTGTATTGATCGCGAAGATGGGGATATTTGTTAAAGCGTTTTTCCAAAAGTAAGAGGCGTTTTTTTGCATTCATTAAAGAGTCACCCAATATGTCGGGCCTTTTCTTAAATGGCAGGGCGACCACATACCGTCCGTCGTTTTGGCGGTAAGTAGTAGAAGTATAAATGTCTTCACATTCCTGCTCATCACGGCTCAAATATATTTTTATGTGGAAGTTCTTCAATTTTCCAAAATTTTTCCATTATATCATTAAGACAATTTTGATTTAAATTTGTATCGTAAGAACAGGAAACAAGTGAACGCGGGGAATGATGTGATATAGCGACTTCAGCATCACCCATAATAATATATCCGAGTGATGTTTCTATGGCACTAGGCCATTGCGAATGAATTAAGTTTTCAGGCGACAAAAGATTTATGTAGGTATTAACCCCCAATAAAATATCTATAGACCCAGGTTGATAAAACTGATCATCTGCTAAGCGTATTTTATCTAAATAGCGAATTTTTGAAACATCTACTATCGAATCTGGCAACTGACCCGTGATGAGCGGAACAACTAATGGTTCAATATGATAAAATTTGTTATCATTAAAACGAGACGTGAACTGCAGTGAAGTGACTCCTAAAATCTTTTGGGACACACCACCGATCCCGTGTACTTCGGTAAAACGATTTTTATTCGAAACGGAAAGAAATAAGCGTTTACAACAATCCTTCGTAATATAGTCGCTTTGGGATCCGGGGTCAACTAAACACCGAATAAAATGTTCATTGTCGTATTTATCTACGACCTTTATTTTTGCAGTCCCCAATAAAGTAGTATAGCGTGGGAGAGTACTATAATCGCGAGAAATATTACATGAAGAGGTAAGTGTTTTTTCATCTTACACCGTATTCGAATTGTGAGCGACAGAAGAATTAACCTTAATATTATCGTTAACTGCGCGGTAGTTAATCGAATGCGAGCTGCATGCATTAGCGTTAGGCGTCTGCACAACCTCTGAGTGTAACGTATTGCTGCTACGAAAAGCAGTCTTAGAACCATTCTGATGCGGGTCAGAATGAATTAAAGAATGGTGGCACCGCGCGCAGTATATACACTTACGCTTCGATTTACAAAAAGAAGTCGAGTGTTTATTTCTTAAACAATTAATACAACAATTGTTTTGTTTAATAATATCGTAACGTTGTTGTGTATTTAATTTTAAAAAGCGTGGACAAACATACAAGTGTTCATGATCATTTGATTTACAAAAGATACATGAATGCGAAGGATCTGTATTAATAAATGTTTTACTAAATTTATTTGAAAGTGATTTGTTGCGATTATTATTGGATGTAGATAAAGTATGCGAATTATTAAATGTATGACATATAGCACTATTCTGTTCGTATAAAAATTGTATTAAAGAGGCGTAGTTTGGTATGCTAATTGTTGCGACAAGACATTTCAAATGACTTAACAGTGTCATGATCTAATTTTCTAAGTGCAATATTTAAAAACAAAAAATCAGCTAAGTCCTCAATTTTTAATTGCTTTAGAGCATTAATTGAAGCATCAAATTTGTCCATAAATTTATGATAACCTCCTGTTGTGTTTGCGTTCACCTGTGTTAAATCCAATAGTTGGTTAATATACGTAGATGCGAGTGTGCGTTCGTCTTTATATCTTCTTATAAGCGCATTCCAAATAATGGAATAATTTTCTGCGGTAGGGGCTAACCCGGCACAAACTGATAACGCCCTGTCACTCAATTTGTTAACCAAATAATAAACACGTTCGGCATCAGTTAATTGTAAATTGTCGTGAATTAATGTCTTAAATTGTTGATAAAACATGGACCACTGGCGTATGTCTCCGTTAAATGACATTAATTCAATTGGCGGAAGTGAAGTTTTTAATTTAGTAGGAAATCTATTTTCTAACGTAACAGTGGAAGGCGATGTAGATATTTTCGTAATTTGGCACTTAATACGACTATATAAATCTTCAAATGAGTTCCAAGCCTCGTAATCAACGTCTGCATTAGGGTTTAATTTTAAATGTTTAGTATTATAGTTATCTAGAACTTCTTGAAACTCACTACGTAATTGTTCTATATTCGAAGCGATGCTAAGAAATAAATTCTGCTCGTCCAAGGAATTAAATGCGCCCTTTGAGGTCTCGTAAATTTTTTGTAATCGTTCGTAAATATTTTTTACGTTTAGCGATAATAATTTTTAAACTAACTTCTTCATCCGAAACCAGTTTAGATTCTTTGCTTCTCGTCGTCATTTTCAACAAACAAATGCGGACTAAAATTATTGCGATAAGTGACGGTAGAATTAGTTAACTGGGGAACGAAGCAATCTCGCGTTACTACAAAGATGGCGGTTAATCAACAAGAAAAATATCATTAATGGAATAATGAAGCAGTGTGGTATGCGTTACAAAGGTATTATAATACGTGTAATAAGCGATGCGGGACAAATAAATATTGTAGTTAGTATAATTAGAACTACAACTTATTATGATTTAATAATATATACGTATATAATTTTTTGTAATATATAAAAAAATGAATTTACTTCTCCGGGCCTAAAGGTTAATTTAATCCCGGCCGAAGTGACCAAGAAATATATGGTGGATTTTGCCTTGGCCTTCAACCACCAAACTGCTGGTTCAAATGTATTAAATAATGTTATGCGGTGCGGCTATTAATTTAAATAGAATAGTGGACTGTATATGAGCGCGGTGCGAGCGGTGAATGGAATTTAATTTATTCGTGATACTGCAAATCCTCTAAATTCGGGATATAGGAAGGACGTGAAGGAATGCATGTGCACCCACCTGGACTTCCGCTGATCTGCCTCGTGTCTCGATGGCTGCCGGCTGTCTTCACACTTATCAAATTCACAGATAATCACGAAATATAGCGTTATTGCAAATGTCTATACTTTTTTCTATATGCTTGTATAATTCAAAATCCAAATTACACAAGGGCGGGAGCGATTATGCGATATATAAGCGGTGCGGTTGATTGCGTGTCTTCTCAACTTGTGTGAGCCCGTTAACACACGAATGCACATGGGCATAAAGCGTTAGATAGGAAACCGGAAATGGGCTTTGCAGTAATCTTATTGGATAATAATTAACGAATCCCTTATAAGCGTTAAACGATAGTGCAAAGTGGCGCGAACAATATGTATACATCATTCTTTATTATTAATAATTATCATACACACCTGCGTATTCATCCCAACATAAATAAGAGGGTCGTAGCAAATAGAGCTTTTTGCAACTAACGCTGGTATAACTCCAGCACCAGGGGACACCTGCAATAAAGAAGTGTTGTTGAAGATTAATATTTATTTTACTATTCATCCTTGATATCATGTTATATAAACTGTCAAATAAAACAAAGTTCTAGTTAAGTAGTATATTTAAAACTTTTTGATCGTTCCTATTACAAAAATTACTAGAAATTTGTTTTACCAACAATATAATAGAGAGTTTAGGCGGTAACTTTACCGCCAGAGTATTCTTTCTGGTTTCGATGATGTTGGTGCCGTTAGCCTATGCGTCTCTTACACCTTGGTAGGATTCGGGGCCCGCAGCCTAAAAGGCCGCGGGCTTTTATCAGTGTGGAGTACGGCACGTGGATGAGGATGAGTTATCTAACGACCCTCCGAACAGGGGGTGGCGCGCCCTAGCTCTGACGGCCAACTCGTGTTGTTCGATATTCTGGGCAGTGGGTACCGACCAGGGATGCGAATGTACGCTGTGTACGTGGTATGAAGGGGTGTGCAGCATGCCCGTCTGCGGACTCGCCGTGTCTCACCCGTTGTCCTATCAGCGTTTGTGGCACTAGATGAATGTGTAGTGTCTATATGTGACGGGCCGGCGACAATTGTGTCGTCGGAATCTAGCAGACTGGGTGTTCATTTTAAACGTTGCAGGGTCTTCGGAGGCTTTGCCTAACGTTTTGAGTCAGAGCGTAGGTTGCTGCATTTACGACTAGCGGGTTGGGATGTGTCTCAGATTTCTTAAAGTAGCGCCGACACATTTCCGTGGAATATTCAGAGATCGTCAGGAGTTGATAATCTCTGTGCAGGTCCGACTTTTGTTGGTACCACCAAGCTCCGGTGGCGATGCGAAGAAATCTATTTTGGACGACTTGGAGGTCGTTCAAATGTTTAAATATAGATCTAACGCAAGCTTTGTAGAGGTGGAGCTTATGCCTTTGAGGACAATTTGCTCTCACTGTTGAATTTGGCATGATTGCGGACAGCGCGGGTGTGTTTCGCGATGGTCATGTAGTGATCGAATGTGATCCCCAGATATTTGGCAGTCGGTTGCCACGGGATCTTGCGGTCGAATAGGGTGCTCGTGCTTGGAGTATTTTTTTATTTAGGTTCCGACGAAAGAATATTGCTATACTTTTTTCAGCGTTTACTTAAATTCTCTACAAGCGAAACTCCAACCCTGAGAAGACGCTTGGAGGAGAGAGTTCCCTCTATACGAAACAGAAATGGCGATTGGCAAGGAAGGCTCTGATGATGTCAGTTAGCCTATCAGAAACGTTACGTTTGAAAAGCTTGTAAAGCAAGTCGTCGTGCCAGACTTTGTCAAACGCTTTGGTGACGTTGAAGAAAAGGGCACCAGTGTTGCGGATTTGACCATTATCCGCAGAGTGGGAGAAACCCTCTAGGATGTGTTCCGTAAGACGGTAGATCTGATTTGTAAACGAGTGTTCGGGTCTGAAACTGAACTGCTCGTCAGAAAGAAGCTTGTTAGTAAGGACGTGTTTACGGATGCGATTCACTATTATACGTTCGTAAACTTTTCCCAGAGTGCTGAGGAGACTGATGGGCTTGTAGCTAGAAGCTAGGTTGCGCGGTTTCCCTGGTTTCGGCATTCCTATAACGTCCGCTTCTTTCCCTGCGTCCGGCTTTTTTTTCGATTACAGGAGCATCTGGAGAAAAGAGCATTGAAAATGTCTACTAAGAGACAAACCAGTGGCGTTGAAAAGGATTTCAGCACCCCGTTGCTAATGCCATCAGGGCCGGGTGCTGATTTCTTTTTGAGGTTTTTAATGGTTTCTGTGACTTTGTCGGCAGTCACAGGATCTAGCGGTGGGCCTGCATGTGGTAGCGCAAACCTAATCTCGACCTCCGCTTTGACCTCTGCAAGGTGAGCGGAATCGCTAGAAAGAGTACATTGGCTAAATTGTCTAAACGGTCCGCGAGGCATTCGGCTTTTTCAGAGTCATCAAAGGCGAGATCGGGGTTTCCTTGCCTAATAAGAGATGGCAAGGGTGAGGATTGCTCTGCTTTCAGAGCTCAGGTTAACTGCCAAAAGGCAGTTTGGAATGGCTCGATATCTTCCAGCAGATTATACCACTTTTCCTGTCTGAATTCTGCAATGCGCTCTTTTACATCGTTTTGGAGGTTGCGCAATCTAAATTTATTATAAATGGTGCGGTAGTGACCATACTGTCCAAGGGCCGCGTTTTTCGCTCTAATCAGCTGTGGAATATCCCCGGAAGCTTCAGGAGTCGATTGCTTGACACGCGAACCTTTCGAGAGCATTCTTCGACCGCTGAGCTGAGGTGGGCCGATAGGGCGTTCGCCTTATTGGCTTCTTCTGGCGAGTATATTTTGTTGGGACTCGTGTCTAAGTTCTGGGAGGTCGCAGACTCGAGTTTAACCTCTTTACGCTAGTCCATGATGGTTTTGATCTGAAGGACCTCACCTGTGGGCTGGCCCAGCCTTAAAAGAACTGGTCTATAGTCCGAGTTAAGCTCTAGATTTTTCTCTATGTATGTTACGCTATATCAAGGATGTGCGGTCGATATCTAGTAGTGAAATGGTAATGGGTTGAAGTCTCAGGTGCGACAACATCGAAATTTAGTCAGTCCATGAGCTCGAACAATGCATTACCATTAAGATTGTAAGCAAGTTCCAGAAGGAATGCATACTGTTGAGGTCTCCAGCTATTATGACACTGGGATCGAGGATTAATAATTCTGGAATGCCTGATTCTATTATACGCTTCGTAGGTGGTAGGTATGCCGAAAGGATGGTAAGTGGCGGATGGCAAAACAGAGCTACTTTGCATATCGAAACTTCTGTGTCAGTTAACGGTGGAGCTTCCGCCAGCATATTGGTCCTGCTTTATCATTTAAAATATATTTTGAAGTAGATTTTGATACGAAAAAGTGATGTGATTTTATGTAATAAATGTCTCAGCATGTGAATTGGAAACAACGAAACTTATTTTGTTTGCTTAAGCGGCTTAAGAACTTGAAATACTGTCGTCATCGACTATCAGTAGGGTTAAACTGTCGCCAAAATCTTCCTGGAACTTTTGTCTGTAGCATTGTCATATTGCTAAGAATTTTTTGGAAAAAATATTATTAAAGGATATTTTTTATTAATTGACACTGGTAAAGGTACTCGTATAACCGTATGAGACAATTACCAACGAAAAACAAAACAATATAAGACAGTTAGTATACAGACAAGCAACAAATTGAGATGAAAAATGTAAACACGCTTACTTTCATTAGCAATTTCGATTTTTGTGTCATTTTGAGTATTATTTTACTACACTATCAGGCTATTAAAGTACTAAAAAGATTTTCCGCATCTCTTGCCTGTCCGTCATTCCACCCAGTGGGGGGCCGCCCTACACTTCACTTGCCGGTTCGAGACAGCCTTTCTTTCCCATCGGTTGTAGGTTCTTTGAAGTATTGGCTGGCCTTTTTGCAAATTCTGAAAGGCTACGCCGTGTCAAATAAGAGAAGCAGGAAGTTTAGGAATTGTAAATACGTAAACGAAGTATTACCAATACCAAGTATTTTATTCGAATAATTAATTTGAATTGTAATCCGGCATACACCACTAGTTACCGTATAATTGTATACTTGTGAGTGATTCATACTTGTGTAAGTTTATTTAATTTCAGACAATAAATAAGTATAATCATTTTTACTTTTTTATAAAATTAAAATTATTTTTATTTTTATAAAAAGTTCCCAAAAAAGTATTTAAACACTCCTAAAGTTGTTTAGTCCTCTGTCTTGTATGTCCTGAAACCGACGTCGTGCGGAAGGTAATACATTTCTCTGCAAAAGTAAAGTGAAGTAAAGTTACAGCCTATATACGTCCCACTGCTGAGCATAGGCCTCCCCTCATTTCCAAGAGGGTTTCAGGGCAAGGAAGTGTCCGCCGCGCTGCCCCAATGCCTGTTGGCGAACTGCACATGTCTTCGAAATATTTTTTTCTTATTCCTCAGACATGCAGGTTTCCTCACGATGTTTTCCTTCACCGCCGAGCACGTGGTAAATCGGCACATAAAATTGCAATTAACAATTTCATTGGTGCCGGTGGGGATCGAACCCGGGTTACTCGCGTTCTGTATTTACAGCAAGCGTTAACCATCTGAGCTACCACGGCTCTGTAAAATAAAGTTTAATAAAACTTCATGGACTTAGACTGACCTATTTCGGTACATTGGAGCAGATATCTTAAAGCCTTAACTGAAAGCAGAACTGGAACCGTAACGAAAAATAAAGAACCGTACCGAAATTTAGAACCATTTTTATTCCCTGCTTATGTCTTAAAACTAAATATTTGTATGACAAATTAATGTCGAGTATTGACTGTGAGGCAACTGAACTGAAGCATAGGGATATCATTTATAATGCCACTGATTATAACAAAAACCGGGTTATAAAAAATTTATGTTTACCAATAACATGTTGAACAGCCTCTGCTAGACTGCAACATGCATATAAGGCTATATATTTATACAACAAAATTAATAAGTTAACAAGAGTAAAAAAGTTAAAATTAAAATTAGGAATTGGCTATTAGGATTAGATTATGAACAAACTGAATCGATATTAGTATAAAACAAATTAACAAACATGCAAAAAAATTGTTCGAAAAAATCGCACGCACACACACACACACACACACACACACACACACACACATGCCCAAAATACGCACCGAGCCGCAAGCAAACACACACACGCACACATACACATACACATGCACGCACACATGCACACACGCACGCACACGCACATGCACACACGCAAACACAGATTTTAAAATTGCTTTATTTACATAAAATAATTAGTTGTCATTACATTAGGGAGATCATTGACTCTCGTAACACAGGTTTTCTAACCTAGCTTGGGAGTCAGAGACTTAAATAATATGGTAACAAATTTTATGTCAATAAAGATTATTTTTGGGGTATCTATATAATTTTCTCATCTGGTTGGGTTCTATAAATATATAATTTTAAGTTAAAATGAAAATATAAATATACATAACTGTCAATAAAATAAAATAAATACAAAAATTATATAAATAAATAAGATCCAACCAGATGGAAGTTCTCGGCAGGGGAGACAAACGGCCGAGGGTTACGAGGAAAGGGAAAGAAACCGGAGGACGATGCGGGCGGTATCGAGGAGCACCGCCTTTTGCATTTGAGCTCGGAGCGGTCCGTCACGGAGTCCCAGTCGCCTCAGATGATCCGAGAAGCTGACTGGGAATAGCCCATTCGCAGAGACGACTACAGGAATAATTTCGGCCGGCAGACCACCCCACATATCGGTTACCTCGTGAGCCAGGTCCAGATACTTTGTTCGTTTATCTGTTTCGGCTTTCACGAGGTTCTCGTCGTACGGAATGGTAATGTCGTTCAAAAATATCCTTGACTGTGCCTGGTCCATCAGCACAATATCAGGCTTATTCGCAAGAATAGTCCTGTCTGTGATGATGGCCCGGTCCCAGTAAAGCCTGGCGTGGTCATTTTCGAGTACGGCTTTCGGCAAGTACATGTAATACGGCAATTTCCGGTCCACGAGACCGTATTTCAGAGCGAGCTCCTGGTGTAGAATTCTGGCTACTAGGTTGGGCCTGTGCACATGACATGCCTAAGTGACTCATCGGGGTGGCGACAAGCTCGACAGACGTCGACGGTGTAATCCTTTAGGATGTATCTCCGATAGTTGTTGGTCTTAATAACCTGATCCTGTATTGCACAGACAAAACCCTCGGTTTCCCCGAAAAGGTCACCAAAACGTAGCCAGTTGAGGAAGGCGACTGTATCTACGAAGGGCTCATTTAGAGTCATGTAGTACCTCCCGTGGAGCTCCTTCTCCTTCCATACGGTCTCCCGGTACGTAAATGCTTTGTACTACCGAGTCCTGCCATTGCTCCTTGGCTAAAGATAGAGGGGTAAGCCCTTTATCACTAGAAATGACGTCATTATAGAATGCATTATCCGATCTCGCCAAGAAGTAATCACGGAGGCTGCACACTTCGCGATTATGCATGGTGAGCGCGCTCAGGAAGCCACGCCCACCATGCTTCCGCGGCAAGTGCAGCCTCATTACCGACGATCTCGGATGACGCATCCTATGGGACGTCATGGTAGTGCGGACTTTTCTATCCAGGGCGTTAAGTTCAGTCTGAGTCCACCTGAGTATGCCAAAGGTATACATGAGGACAGGCATGACCCAGCCGTTATATGCGTGTACCTTATTCACACCGGACAAAAGGCTGTTAAGCACTTTGGTCAAGCGTGCAAAAAACATGTCGCAAACTGACTGTTTCATACCAGCCTCATCGATACCGATGTTCTGTGAAATGCCCAGGTATCGGTATGTTTCAGCCTCGGAAAGGGTTCTTAAGTTGACGGGAATAGATAAGTCTATGCCCTCAGAGTTAGCAACCCTTCCCCTTTCAACATGGAGGACAAAAAAAAGATATTAAAGATTATTATTATTAATATTATTATTATTAAATATAACACTTACGATGCTCTTAGTTGCGAATTGTTCCATTAAAGCGAAGAGGGAGTACGGTGTCCATGCAATGGTAAAGGATATGATCATTATAAATATCATTGCAGTTGCACGAGCCTCTGCACGGTTTACACGTCCAAGGCGTCGAGAGTTCTATAATAAAAAATAATTTTGATTGTCTCGTATGAAGTAATCTACGTGAAGTTTACAATTAGTTAAGATAATTAGGATAAGTTACAGCTTTTTTACTTCCCACTGCTGGGCACAGGCCTCCATTCATTTCTGAGAGGGTTTAGAGCAAGGAAATATCTGCCGCGCTTCCCCAATGCGTGTTTGCAGACTTAAAGTTTCTTTGAAATATTTTTAATTCCTCAGACATGCAAGTGTCCTCACGATGTTTTTCTCCGCACGAGGTAAATCAGAACTTAAAATTTAATTAACAATAATTCAAAAAACAACAATTCCATTGGTAAATCAGAAAACAACAATTCTATTGGTACTGACGGGGATTAAACCCAGGTTGCTCGAGTACTGTGAAATACAGCGAACGCTTAACCTCCGAGCTTCTTAATAGTGGCGTTAGATAATTTAACATATATTTGGCTAGTTATTAACATGACTGAGGAAATATTTTAAATCAGCAAGACCAAAAGCAACATTCTCTTGAACTTAACATAAAATATTTAACTAAGCAACAGATTTTATGAAACAAACCCTCATGATTTTTCTTTTACGATTACAAAATTAATTTACAGTCGACCTTCATGTAGCTAGATATACGGGAGAATGATTTATAACCGCAATAATTAGTTTGTCCTTGAATCTGACTTCACTTTTCGTTAAGGCAAAGTTTGGTGCTTACCTTACCTATATCTTTATTTTATTGCGTGACACACAAGCAGATGGAAGATATACGGGGTTCTAAAATTTAAAGTATAAAGGTGTTGATCTTAAATGAATTCAAAAAGAGTTTAATAAAATACGTTTTAATAAAGAGAGAAACGCGTAAATTTCTTTTAAATCTAATATAGAATATGTCTAGATGAATGATAACTACGCCTAATGTCATCGTAATAGCACATTTTAACAATGGATTTATATAATGATTTCTTAAATTTACGCGAAATCTACACATTGAATAAAACCATATTTACGAATTTTATTGCGTTTAAAGCTTGTAAGCTCGTTTTGCGTAAATCGGACCAAAAATTATATTCAAAAACTGAAGGTAGCCGGACTAACTATGACATTGGGATGTCAAACATCTCAGTCCCCCCGTGACCATGGGTGCTGTAAAGCATCCGAAACGTCGGTAATTAAAAAGTTAAAATAGTTGATAAACGCCATAAAATCTGTGAACATAGTTTTATTCAATGGATTTATAAACAGGATTAACGAATTTCATTAAATTAATTATTTTGTTGAATATATACTTATCCACCCGCTTTCACTGTTATACCTACCTAATATATATAAATGAAATAATTTATCTCTGTTAATTTACGACACACGTGTATCAGTATCGAAACACAAAAGGCAGGCAAAACTCTTCAGGACTCGATCCTCGGGATGGAATTACTAACAATAATCAATATTGCACCTTTACTTTTGTGCCTCTACTAAGTGGTACAACTCCATAGGAGTCCGTCTAGGCAAATATCATCCTCTTACCTATTTCTATCACATTCTAACCAAATACCAGTGCTTGCAATGTCGATGTAATGGGAAATAAGACAGTAAGATCATCTACGTTTCTCGTTTCTCTTCCTTTTTGAACTATGTTTTATGACCTGTGTTTTAAATTAATTATCTCACTATACTATATACAGAACTAGTATATAATGATTTTTACCTAACACTACACATTAATTAAAACTACTTTTATGGATTTTATCGCGTTTATATTACATTTTAATTCTTTTTTATTTTTATTTTTAATTCCCGACCTTTCGAGTGCTATCCAGCACCCACGGTCACGGGGTGTGACTACGGAGCGAACTAGTATAATTACAAACTTATACTATACGAACACTCCTTTTCTTACTAAGAGCCGATCTGTGTAGGTACACGTACCACCCAGTTACTTATATCTGCCGGCAAAATAGCAGTGCTTGCTCTGTCGTTATCGGTCTGAACGTTATTGAGAGCCAGTATGATAAACGGCCAGGAAGCATTACATGTTAGTTCTCAACGATGTCAAAGGACTGCACTAACGCCACTTACCATCAGGTCGACTGTAAGTTCTTCCGACACTTCGGTCTTATTTAAAAGAAAAACTGAATTTCAACTTTATTAATTCATAATACACTTTATCTTACCTGTCTCATTGTACGGATGATGTTGACGTAGCTATAGGTAATGATAGTGAAAGGAAATATCTGGCCCATTGCGAAGAGAAACAAAATGTAGGTGAGCGTGTTTAGCGATTGCTCGTGCCAATTCACTGAACAACTGCCAAAAGAAAAAAAATCTGAACCGAAAAGGCATTATCACAGTAGTAGATAATCATGACGTCTGAAGTATATTTATTACGATTTATAAAAATTAAATTTTTTCATTGAAATATTGTAACAATACGTTATGTATCTCTTGTAAACAAATAAAATAAACATTTCATATTTTATTTTTAAATAAAAAACCAAGCAAAACATTAACTGATTAAAATTTAAAATCTATGATAAATATGTTCAAATTATATCACGTAAAAAAAATTACAGATTGAAATAATACTAGTTTTAACGGAATTTATCGCGTATATTTAACTTTTTTACCCGACGTTTCGAGAGCTTTACAGCACCCATGGTCACGGGAAGGACTGAGATGTTCAACGTCCAGCTCAGTCTCAGTCCTTCCCGTGACCATGGGTGCTGTAAAGCTCTCGAAACGGCGGGGAAAAAAAGTTAAATATACGCGATAAATTCCGTTAAAACTAGTATTATTTCAATGTGTAGTGTTCGCGTAAATATAAGAAAAAAAATTACAGCCCAGTTATTTTACGTCCCACTGGGCACAGGCCTCTCGTTTCTGAGGGTGACAAGGATCATGTGTCCGCAGCGCTTCTCCAATGCCTTCAAGTGTCCATGAAATATTTTATTTGGCCATATATTACGACATTTATAAGAAACATCACACATAAAAGGTTTCTTCATTGAAGGCTGGTCAAAGAAAAATTATTCATACGATAAAATACAACATTAACGAATTCAAAATGACAGTTGTATAAATAAAATTGCTAACATGTTACAATTGTATATTTAGTTAGGTTCTAATTTATTTGATGGATAACTGTTATTTCATGATTAAAAAATTATCTCTAAGAAAATAAAGAAGAGACTAACACCATTCCCTATACACTAAAATAAGGGAGTGTGTAAACAAACGAAAGAAGAGACTATTGTTTCACCAACGAGATTACGTAGAAGAAATAAATATTCTAAATGAATTTGTAGTCAGAAATAAGTCCGTGCACAGTCATACAATACACTTTTACTAATAGTTATAATATTTCGGTCAGAGTGTCTTCATTTATTACAGTCTATTAAAATTCACGCTTGGCAGTCTATTTGGCAACCGCGTTTTTTATTTTAAGTTTGTTGTCAGGACGATGCTTCCATCTTCTGTTTTACTTTAATCTGTCGCCTCTAACGACACTGCGATAACAAGGAATAGTAGATCCTTTTACGCTACCACTACACGGCAAAGTTAGAGTATATGTTCAGAATAATTACCTAATGTTTGCAGCCTCGTTGACATAATTACCCCATCCAAAAAGTGGGGGAGTGGTGAGGGCTAACGCATAAACCCATATGAACGCAACTGACATAGCGGCGCCTTTTGAAGTGAGATGTCTTGAACTAAGGGCTCTTGTTACCATTAAATACCTTTCAAAAGATATTACTGTCAGTGATGTAATTGAAGTTATCCCTGAAAAAATAAAAAAATGAAGTACGTATATGTCTCCCAAAGCTGGGCATAGGTCTTCTCTGATTTATGAAAGGACCTATGGAGCAAGCAAAAATAGATTGTTTAACGAACTACCGAGCAGTGTACATGCAGCCACGAGCAAGGCATCGATCAAACGCTTGTTCTGGAATCATTTTCTAGCGTTGCAGGAGTAGTTTGTGGATTAACTTTCTTATATTCTTAATTCTAACTGTTGCCTTTTCCTGTTTATATTTCAAATATTTTATAGGCGATTGAATCAAAAACAGCTATATATTTAATTATGTATGTACTATGACTGCCTCGTTGGTCTAGTGGTTTTTGTAGTGCGACTGCTGATCGTGAGGTCCTGGGTTCCAGGGTCCCAGGTCGGGCCAAAAAATTAATTATTGAGTTTTTCTGTCAAGAAATTCTCAGTAGTTGCCCGGAGTCAGGAAGTTGGCGGTGTCTCACCCCCGTGCCTCGGAAAGCACGTAAAGCCGTTGGTCCTGCGCCTGATCTCTCTCCGGTCGTGTCGGTTTACCGTCCTATCGAATTATGAGAGTGAGGGAATAGAGAGTGCACCTGAGCTTGCGCATACACATGGGCACTATAATCCTATCCCGCGCCGATGGCCAGCCATCGTTGAGGCAGGCCGCAGTGGCCGGAATTCGGTCTGGAGGACATTATTATATATACAGACAGTAAGCAAATATATGTTTATATTTATATATATATTGTATGTATACCTATATAATATATATGGGTAATTATGCTTGTAATATGTATCGTAATACGTAATATGTATTACATATGACTATTCATAGATATTTTAATTAGTTGCACTTTGCACCCTTAATATCTTCTCTGCTTAGTCTGGAGGTAGACTGGTAGAGAATGCCTTGTTGCATTAAATCCGCCTTTTTGTACTTGGTGTGCAAATGAAGCATAAATAAATAAATTTTAATGGGAACGAGGAAGGGGAGGGTGGTAGTTTTTTAGGCTATACTTTGTACTGTAAAATACGATGAGCGCTTGGTCCTATATTATATAGTATATAGTAGCTTCATTGTTATATCATGTATAGAATACAGTAGCTTCGTGGGTATATAATTAAGTAGTTTTGATAACCAACCTAATAAAGACATGAAGAACCCGTAAAGCACGCACATTGTATGACCAAATATCCAGCGATGAAATAGGGCAGATATAAGAGTGAACGGATTCCCCAGGACAGACACGGAGAAATCAGAGCATATTAAATTAAAAAGTATTATATTTAGAGGCGTCCAAAGCTGAAAAAAATGAACAATTAATGACTTTTAATCAAGAAAATTTAGAATATTATTTAACGTAAATTTTATGAATGACACAGAGAAGACATTTTAAATGTAGATTTGAATATATTTCCTTATCATGATTCTTAAAATATTTATCTACTACATACCCCACATAATTCATACTTATTATATAATCGCTTGGATTGTTACAAGATTGGAAGTAGAACGGTTAGTAAGAAGATGCGTTGTTGAGGTAAACAAATTGTATCTTTGTAAGCGCAGTATTTATAATTATTTTAAGTTGGCGTCAAGAAGATGTTGTTCCAGTTCCCTTCAGTTACCCTTTATGATATAGGGTCTTTGGGGGTAGTGAATTCAATTACTCCACTTCCACACTTTGTTATGGTATGGTATTACTTTTTAATAATATTCTACCGGTAAAAAATAATAATAACAAATAAATACAAATGGTATTTCTTTTTTATTATTATTTTTTCTATTTTACCAGTCATCATATGTGTGTGTTCATAAATTATTATATAAATGATATAATGTTTAATGCTCATTAATTATTTACCTGTCGGTCTTTAAACATAAGTAAAATGGCCAAAAGGTTGAGGAAAAATCCGAAAAAGCCGATTATAAACAACACGAAAGCGGATGCCACGTATGCCCATCGCGGCATTAAAAGTGGGAATTCTTCATACGTCGCAATCACTGTATCATTAAATTGCTCTAGATATAACGTCATGGTTACATTCAATCAAAGTGAGGCGGTTCCAGTTGCAACACGTACCGCTGTTTTCTTATTTTTATTTCTCGTTCAACTGACAAGACTCATCTAGATAATCTCTCTGTAAATAAAAAGAAACATCGAAAATTTAATGATTTTTTTCAATGATGAATGATGAGATCAAAAAGATAAGTAAAGCCAAAAACTTTTATTTAAAACGCTACTTTTCATTAACCGTAACGTAACCATTTTCGTGATAAATCCTCAATCCCAACTACTACTAGCGATATCTAGCGAGTGTAAGATCACGTTATCACGTTATGGAGCGTAGAAGTAAGGAGTACCAACTCCCATAGTAGAATAGTTGAAAAAGTGGCCATCTATAAGCAGTAAATAACTGTTCAAAAACTCTCCACAACGGCGCTGGAGTAGCTACTTAGCAGTTGTTGACGGTTTAAGTGTGCTGCTAAACTGCTCAGTAGCTCTAAAATCTAAAATAATTTTATTTAGTAAATGTAACCTCGAAAAAGTCGTCTATCCCATTAATATTTTTCGGTGCGTTTTTTAAAATTTACCCCGTAGTTATAGTGGCGCCACCCTTATTTAACGGTTTTCTATGGACACTTTATAATACTCAGTCTGTACTTCTTACTTCTACACTCCATACCACACGTTTTGAACCTTTGACGCATTGATTTATATATAACTTAATGCTTTGACGATTCTGCCCATCACCGTTCTAACTGTCTTTACATAGTATAAAACAAAGTCGCTTCCCGCCGCGCCGTCTGTACGCTTAGATCTTAACTACGCAACGGATTTTGATGCGGTTTTGATCAATAGACAGAATGATTTAAGGGAAAGTTTTATATGTTTAATACATGCATATTCTAATCATGATGATAATATTATCAATCACTCCACACTGACACCTCATTAGTATCATTTACATTTCACCCGGGTGAAGCCGCTGCAGGTCGCTAGTTTTATTTAAACAAGATTGTTGTAACGCCATCTATCGGAAACTATAAGATTTGCTTAGTATTTACCATAGTCGCTACTTATGATACATACGGGACGAAATGGGGTAATAACAGAATACTATTCTCATACAGCAATTTGATTATACAATCACTTTACATTGCATTGTGTATTTTTCTATCAGAAGTTTGGCTGATAGGTTGTTACTGGAGAACCTTTCCACTAATCAGTAGTCAGTCCTTTTAGCTATATATCTTTGTTTGAACGTTACCCTCACATTAGAACTTTTTCTCGTATAGTACTAACTTTATAACGAAACAAATCTAAAGAACTAACAAAATAAACTGTTTCTAACTTGGCTTTATTTTAGGTTAAATAGTTTCGAGCATTGTATTCGTTCTTATACTTTCATTTACTCAAGAATGTGAACAAAGGTTACAAGTTTATTTTCTTGGTTTGCTCTCAACGATATAAATTCTTGACATTTTGTTCCTTTAGGTGTCTACACAAAACAGAATTAAAAAAAACATAATAAAAAATACGATGTCAAAACGTGAATAGCCTATAGAGTTTACAAGATAAAACATTTGCAGTATAGCTCATGCATAATAGGTCTGGATTTCTTCATTTTTACATAATCTTTTACGTTACGTTTGTCGTGGATCTTTGTAAGATAATAACAGAATAATAATCCGTGTACGTATTCGTCTAGTGCTCTCAACCGAAAACATCACTGCTATTGCTCAGAGTGTGTGTGAACAACATTCAACATAACCTCGTCATCGTTCTCAAGAATTGAAACTTTAACGCTCTCATTGAGAAGAATTTTGCATAAAGATCTAGCTATGAATGCGTACAAAGTTCAATTAGTAGAAGAGGTGAAGCCGCATGAACATCCGATACGTTTTCGGTTTGCTTAGTGGGCCGAAGACCGCTTGACCGAAGATGAGCGTGTTTACCGAAAAAAATTATTTTCAGGTGAAGCTCATTTTCACAAAAGTAACAATCGATCTTTTGCGCATTATTTTCGATAACGCATAATTAGTCGAAATGCTGATGTCCATCGGCCATTAAATGCTTCACTCCTTATATAAAGGTGTCCGGTAACTAATGCATAACCTCGCAACATAAGTTATCTAGACATTACCGAAGAGCAACTTACTTAACTTGACCTTGAAAAAATAAAATAAAAAATATATCTGCAGCAGTCTGGAAAAAATATTTTATTTAAAAATCCCAATCTTTACTGCTCCCCATCCTTAAATTATGCCGACATAAGCGGTGGCGTAGCTAGGTAACTAAGGGCCTTCGGGCAAATCAAAAAATGGGGCCCCACTGCTGTCTAAACTGGTTAGGTTTTATCAAGTAAAAATATTAAATATACAAATACTTTAAAAACGCTAAGCTTACTTTATCATTAGCTCTTTTTCGTGCTGCAGGGCAGTTAATAAAATATTAAACAGTAACAACATAAATTACAGTTAGTACTTAGTGTAGGTATTGGGCAATAAAATGTAATAGAAAAGATTCAAAGGCTTAAAGCCTAAATTATTTTAATTTTATCACATAAAGGTCGGACCTACCAACTGACTAAATAGCAATTATATTTACAATCTTTTCCTAGCCTCTTTTCGCAGAAGTATCAATGACTTTAATGGTTAAATCCAGGCTTGATGCGGTTCCGTTTTCAATTGTTATTAGCGATAAATGTCGTAGCCGAGTTTGGCCCATACTATTTCTTTTTTAAATTTGTTAAATAGGAATTGTAAAGAATAATAACATTGCTGTAAATACTTCCGTTAGGTCGCAATCTAGCACTCCATATTTGCTCATTATTTCTTTACATAATTGGTAAACAGTTCATGCTTGACTTAATTGAGATAAAACTAGGTGGTAAATATTAATACATTGAAGTGAAAAGCTAGGGCCTATTATATCTGAATATTTTCTTTGGAATTCGTCACACTTCTAATAAAGTTGCTTCATCAACGTATCATCATCATCAAACCTACGAGTAGAACGTACGTAGGTATTTAATTGAGCTATTAATGCGTCTAGTACATTATTGAAAATCTCAATTTTAAATATTTCTTTTCTATTTGGAAATCGGTGATAAGCAGCTAATTCAACAAAATGCTTTTTCCTTTGCATTTTTTCTTGAAAAAGGGGATCTATACCGTATTTTCTTGCAGTTTCACTGGCCTGCTATTGAATAGTTCGAAATCATTTCTATAAATTTGCAACTTTGCTTTAGTCTCTGCTAAAGCTTTACTTGCCTCGCCCAAATTGATGTCGCATTTTTGTAAAGTTTCGGATGCATTTTTTTATAGGATAGGGTGACAAACGAGCACACAGTCCACCTAATGGTAAGTGGATGCTGCAGCCCATAGACATCCACATCTACAATACAAATCAAAATACAGATGCGTTGTTACCCGTGAGGACTAAGATGGAATGCCTCTATTCCAGTAAAAAGGGTCTCTGGTTCTCTACACACACCATACGAAACACAGCAGCATTAAACTACTATTTTACGCTGGTATTCTGTAAGAACGTGGTCCTTCCCCGGTGTAGGAGACCCATTTGTGCTACAATTATACATCTAATATAACTGCAGCATGGCTCTACCACGTACGAATTCGCAAAGCAACACGAACTCGAAATTTAGCATTTTTTTTAATACTCTCTGCTTTACTACGTTCGCCAGTGAATTTTGACAGTAGATTCCAACGTTTGATAATATTTCCGAAAAAGTTATACAAATCTTGCAACGTTGCGAAAAAAAACTGTTTTTCCACACAACTGCTAACGGCATCATTTATCACCATATTTAAATTATGAGTGGCACAATGTACGTACTCTGTGTTAGGCCAAACATTATTCCTTTGTGAAGCAAATTACCAGCAGAGTTGACAATAGGCAGCGTCTAATATTTTAGAATAACACAAGGAAAAGCGATTAACTGGTCCGTATTTTGAACTTGAAACGTAGTACGATTTTGAAAAACACCTATTGTTCTAGTTGATGTCTTGGAAAAGGTCTTGAAGGCTGTAAAGGTCCCATATCAAGAATTTGACGTTTTTCGTTATCACTTAATATTTTCTTCGTGAAGTTTCCCAAGTCATAAGAAGATTTGTCGCACACATTTTCAGAAAATGTAGAGGTCTGTAGTTCCTCCAAATCCTCCACTCTTATATGTGCCATGCAAACATCATCAACGTTTACATGATCGGCGGTGGAGGTATCTCCAACTGCAATAATTGTCGAATCATCTTCAGTAGGCTTCTCAACCAACACTGCAGTTACCACATTATTTGAGTCACTATCAATAGAAATATTTTATCCAGAAGTACTTGTAGAAAAAACTTGTCAATTTTGGGAAATTTTTGTTTACTATCTTCTCTTCCCTGTCGTTTTCTGCGTTTAAATACACCACTGGATTTCTTCTTTTTGTCCATAATATTAGTTTTCTAATTTATTTATGCAATATTTATATTAAATTGTGCTCGAGTAGTCGAGTAGGGAGAACTCACTATTCATCGACGACGTTAAAAGTAAAAGAAAGGAGAAACGTAATGATACGCTACAAGACATCGTTGGGGAATCCCCGGCGAACATTTTACCGCCGTTAGTTTTTTTTATTTTTTTTATTTATCAAAAGTATTCTTACACATTTGCTTGATTTGTACCATTAAACCAATAATGGTTTGTATTGGTACTCACATTCGCAACTAATGCACTGCTGTACATAAATATTTAATTAATTTACTAAAAGTTAAAAAAATGTATATACATATAAATACACCTTCTTTATTGTGTAAGTGGTAAGCACCCATTTGCAATTCTCACCTGGGACTATTCGACGAACCGGTTCTATTAGGCAGCGCAAACTACTTAACTTTATACAGGCTGTTTCACTATTATACAAACTAAATTATAACTATGATTCTAAATAATGTTATAAGACGATGTTCTTTATATTATCGTAATAATATTTTTTGAGTTTTTGTTTATATCTTTTTGAATGTTTTGCGGGATGTTGTTTATAAAAGTTGGGATTAAAAATGCAATAATTCGCCTACCATAGTAATTTGAGATCCTAGGCACAATTAATTTTTGTTTAGTAATATTTCTTATAATTACTGTATGAGATACGGGTACTTGGATGCTTTTATTGTTGAATTGTTCAATTAATTGGGTCATGTGAAGTATCGTCTGCATAGGTAAAATATTACAGTAATTAAAAATGTCTAATACGTTTTCTTTATATTGTATTATTTTTTGGGGTACAATAAGTTTAAGTAATCTTAGCTGTAGTTTATATATTTTTTCAGTATTATGACTTAAAGGTACGTCCATAACTTGAGATTCCGTATGATATAATTGACTCAGCTAAGGCTTTATATATATTCAGCAGGATTTTATACGGTACTTTAGGCTTTAAGATATAGAATTTAGCCTCGTAACTTAACTCGTAACTTCTCACAGAGAGAATCTATGTGAAATCTCCAGCTAAGTCTATTGTCTATAATTAGTCCTAAGTAAATGTGATGCGTTACTTGTTCTATTGCCTCACATTTACAAGCGTTAGATGAAGTTGATTTGTGCAGACATCTGTGACTGTGAGCAACGATCTTAAAATACGTGTTGTGTTTTAGATAGCTTGAGTGAACGTGAATTACTTTGGTTTTATTTGCATTCAACACAAGTACCGCATCATGTGACCATTTGGATACCTGTGTAAAATCCTGCTGCAGCCATTTAGCTGCTTCTTTTAGATCTTTGCTGGCCGCCAAAAGGCACGTGTCATCTGCGTATTGATAAACGGGACAATGGTTGACAATATGCTCCATATCGTTGACGTATGCTAAATAGTGCAAGGGTCCAAGCACCAACCCTTGAGCTGTTCCTTCAGTAACATCTATAGCGTAACTGACTTCATCACAAATGACAATGCCCATCTGTGCCCCAGAAATGCCCAGATAAATTATATTACAAGATTGCTCTAATAAATAAAAACTAGAATTATGTTGTTAATTTTAAATCATATGAAGCACTGGATAAAAAACAAAAAAAAAAGCTTTACTTATTACGGTTTGGAATCACGTCCTTTGGCCCATGTATATGGGTAAAAAAGGAATCGATTCCAATATCGATTATTATTTTATATTTGAATCAACAACGAGTTGAATAAAGATCTAAATGATATGTCCAGACACTCAAAAGTAAAAAAGTACTTTAAGGTAGTGTATAAGTACATCTAGGCTTCAAATAAACAAATATAATTCAAGCAAAAACCTCATGAAGCAATGGCTCAAAAGACTTCGCTCCAAGTCAAAAGCATTCCAAAAAACTAAAATGACTGTCACTCATTCTTTCACTCTGCCTGCGCAGGGAGGTGAAACATAGATGGAATGACGTCTCTTAAATGAGCGGGTCTGATAAAATCTGAAAATACTCTGCTGCTTGATAAAAAATCTACTTTGGTTTCGTTTTATTGATACTGATAGTGTCGTTTTATTCGGTCACTCCGGCTTTTTTCTAATAAGGACTTGACTGTGTTTTGTGATTTGGACTTTTCATTTGTGATACAAAATGTTGCGTTGTCTGAACTGCGGGTTACGCGTTCAACGAATACAGAGGCATGTGGCTACAACTCTGCCTCAAGAGTTGCTAATAATCTTATCTATTTGGCTGACAATTAGAAAAAACTAATAGCAATGCTGTCTGTAAACGATAAAATGTATAAAAAAGCAGTAGGAAGTTATCATGTTTAATGTCCAATATCTTTTGAACCGGTGCTTTATATGACATTAAATCATATATATCATATAAATACTGTTAAAACGTTATTATATGACATAGAGCTGCAATTTGGGCATTGCATGGCATTGCTGACTTTCAGCTCCATACTAATATGGGCATGGTGTTATATTTGCGATTATTGAGGTAATCTTTGAACCAATCTAAAATTGGACCGCGTACACCGGTATTCTCTAGTTTATTTAAGAGAATATCGTGTCGAAGTGTATCAAACGCTTTGCTGAAGTCTATGAATAACAGAATTACGTGGTTTCTGTCATCTAGATATTTGTTTACATCATTTGTAAATTTTGACAGCAGTTTAGAGGTAGATTTGTTAGGTTGAAAGCCGTATTGTGAATTTGATATGATGTCATTTTTAATGTAAAAGTCTTGTATCTGATTACAAACGTATTTTTCTACTATCTTGTCAGTGACTGGTAGGATAGTAATTGGTCTGTAGTTGGCATAATCACTGTGACTACCTTTTTTATATATCGATCTCACAATACCTATTTTTAATTCATCTGGATACTTTGCTTGCCGCATACTATTATTTATTAATTTAACAATAACTCCTATCATCTTATCACAGACAGATTGTATGTCGATACATCGGATATTATCCACACCAGGAGCTTTATTGATTTTAAGGTTTTTTACAATCTTCGTTACACTTTCATTTGAGGCTCTTTTAAAATACATAGATTTATTTTCGGGGAACATATATTTTAACATTTTGGCAGAATTTTTTTTAACACAATTTCTAAATTCTTTTGCAAAGTTATGAGCTACTGATTTTGCGTCAATATTATTTTTATTAAATGTTTTTTAATATTGCCTCATCCACTGAATTTTTGTTTCGACCAGATAGTGTATTCAAAATTTGCCATAGATTTCTAAGATTCATTTTATTACTATTTATTTGTTTCATATAATATTTATTTTTACACTTTTCTATTATTTTACGTGTCTTATTCCTTAATTTATTATACTCTAATCTTAGTAATTTGTCCGTAGGATCCTTTTTCCATTTAATGTATAATTCGTCCTTCTTTTCACACATGCTATTAATTTTACTATTTATCCAGGGGTCTTTATTTCTATTACTTATTTTATTACTTTTTTGATATATTTTGAATCATTGTAACAATCATTGAATTTATTATTGATGCAATTGTAAATTTTATTTGGACACTCTGTATCTCTGACTTCGCTCCAATCTAGATTATTAAGTAAATTTTTAATTTTATGATTATCAATCTGTTGGATTATTTTTGTATCACTCTGTATTTGTGTTTGGTCGAATCCTACGCACGAAAGTACAATCATGCGATGGTCAGCCAATACAGTTCCGAGCGCGGCCGAGTACAGACAGATCTAACGAGCGCGTACGAGTAAAAATGTGATCTATGCAACTGCGAGTTGTTTCCTTATCGCGTATTTCTATTCTTGTGTAATCGGATATCGCGCTTGTTAGACCGCTCGCGGACATACTACTAATGTAGTAGTCTCGGATGTTGTCGCATGTTTTTAAGTCTATGTTAACGTCGCCTAAGAGATAAGGGTCACATAGTTGAAATATAGATTTTGATAATAGGCTATTTATGTCCTTTACAAATAGGTCTCTCTCTCACTTGGTGGTCTATAAACAGCACAGATGTAAGCGGAGTATTTGTAAGGCGTAGTGATCTTACCGATAATAATCTCACAGTGTATTAACGAGTGACTTACTGGCGCGAATGAGTGAACATCTCTAACATATAGAATTATACCACCGCCTTTTCTATTTTTGCGCAACATACTGTGCATTCTATAGCCATTAATATTAAACATAGAAACTATATTGTTATTTATGTTTACTTCGCTTAAGATTAAAATAACAATAATCATTTTAGAAGAGTTAATTAATTGTGTTACATAGCAAACATTTTTTTATCAAAGATCTTATATTAATGTGGACAATATTAAGATAGATTTTATAAATAGGGGGTATAAGCAAGCGAAAGTTGTTAATATCTGCACAATTTAATATTTCTTCATGATCAGAAAAGAGGACTTGGGTTACTAGTTTTGAAATTTATTACCACTTGGAACTTTGGCCGATTATTTCCGTTAGTGCTGAGAGCTTCTCAATGTCAGCTTCACTTCGAGCCACCTCAGGCTTGGATTTGTCGTCTTTACGTAGTAGCACCTTTCCATCTTGGAACCAGACGTATTTGTAGGCCGGTCTTAGTTTTTGTTGTGCTAGCCATAATAACGACTTTGGTCAGGGCGCGTGGTATGATAACTTTTATCTTAGCAACTTCCACAGGGGCCTCGGAGATGATTTGTTCTACCACTACTGCTTTCTTCTTCGAGGCTCGCACCCATAAGCTTACATTTTCTGCGTGCTTGAACTGCACCTGGATGTTTCCATCTTGGTTATTTCGACCTTCTACACGTGTAATATCCACTACCTGCGTCCTGTCCATGTTGAGTGTCTCAGCTAGTTTGAGAGATATGTTTACAAGGTTTTCGTCTTTAGCTTTTGGAATACCTATCACTTCTATCACATTGTCTAAACGCTGTTGTTCAATATTACGTAGATATTGTTTCAGTGAGCTCATTTCAAGCTCCAGATGGGTTTTTTCATTATGAAGGTAGTTGTACTTCTTTTCTAATTCCTGGATATGTTTGTTTTGAGCTTCCACAATTTTGGAAAGATCATCAATTTTTGTGCAACAGAAGCTCACTGATGCTTCGATTGGTTGAAGTTCATTCTTTAAAACTTTTTTTCATTTCTGCTGTTATATCTTTTAAAAACTTCTCTGTGTCTATCATACAATTGCCTGAGTTATTGTCAGAGACCGCGACATCATTGTCTTCATCGTCTTCTTCCGGAATAATGAAGGATGACTTTCTATTAGGTGTATTCCGATGGCACTCTTCGCATGTCCAGTCTAGTCTGTCCGCATTACAAAGCGCAGATAGTTGCTTCGAGTTGGGACCATAGCAAGCCTTACTAGCATGAACCACCTTACCACAGGATCTGCATTCCAGTCCGGGTACCTTTGTGGTTATCCCTTTGCTACAGATGTCATATTTAGTCATTTTCTTTTCGTATTGAAATTTTATTTATGAGGGTAGTTACCAAACGTATAGAATAGTGTTAACACAGAACCGACACACACAGCAGCGCGAGAACGAATCTAGTGTAGTGTTGTAGTGTTACCACATTTAAAAAGGTGGAGACCAAGAACGATCTCCTCGCGCGCGGGCCTGAATTAATGCACCTACTGCAGGTGACCTGCATTTTTTTCACGATATTTCGCGTTATACAGTGATTAGTCGAAATCTATAGATTTGACATGATTTATTGACGTAACGGACATCAATATGAGTGGTACTAAAATCAAATAAAATTGAACTACCATATTGACCAGTACTAAAAAGTTTATTGACATTAGCTTACTTACTCCTGATACAGCATTAATTTTTTAACCGTTCTCGAAAAAAAATCTTGACTCGTATTCAATAAAACGCACATCAATCAATAATAAAACGTAGATATCGCTATCCGTCAAATTGATAACTAGCAGTGTTGTCAATTTTGTTTGTTTCTTGGTAAGTTATATTTTCTTAGTGTTGTTAAACTAATTTTAAATTTGCCGCCTTTTCTTAGCCGATGTTTAACTGACCTATGACAATCAATGGTCAATGTAGTCTATGACAGCTCTATGAAATAATAAACTCACTCTATTATTCTATGGTACAACGAGTGTGGTTTGATTTCTCTAAATTCCTATAAATAAAATAAAAATCAACAGGTTATGGGCCCAGTAAAGTTATAAAGAAAAGCGATTGTGAAGTTCATTAGAATAACAAGTAAAAGTTAAAAATAACTTGTACCTGTGAAGCGACATTGTGTCGTCGACATAACCTCCAAGCCTCGCGGTTCAGTTTTCCAAATCGAAAAAAAAAAATCCCAGTGATCATGGCTAGCAGCAATCCTCTGGCATTAATAGAAAAATTGACAGGCCGAGAAAACTACAATACCTGGCGGTTTGCTGTGAAAACATACCTTCAACATGAAGAACTTTGGGAATGCATAGAAAATCCCAACAATGAACCATTCGACGCAAAGAAGGACACAAAAGCCAAATCTAAGATAATTTTGCTTGTCGATAGTATCAATTACGTACACATCCAAGAGGCAGAAACGGCGAAAGAAGTGTGGGAAAACTTATCCCGCGCTTTCGACGACTCTGGGATTACACGCAGAGTTGGCCTATTACGTGATCTCTGCACTACTACACCCTCTGATTGCCAAAACATAGATGAGTACGTGAGCAAGATAATGTCTACAGCACATAAGCTCAGAAATATACTCGTTATTATGGCTCGGGACACTTTTACTCTCCGGGCTACCTGACCATTACAAACCAATGATCCTTGCCATTGAGAGCTCTGGAATGAAAATAAGTGCAGATTCTGTTAAATCAAAATTGCTCCAAGAAGTAAAATCTGAAAACAATAACTCTGCTTTTACATCTGCTCATGGTTATCAAACCAAGAATGTGAAAAAGAAGTTCACAAAAGGTCCTAGATGTTTTCAGTGTAACAAATATGGACACAAGAGTACGGAATGCAGGACAAAACCGAAAGAAAAGGTTGCCAAATTAAATAGTTCTTATGCTGCCGCATTTATCATTCCATCTGACAACAACAGCTCCGCATGGTACATTGATTCTGGGGCAACCATGCACATGACAAGACATCAAAACCTTCTTCAAAATGAACGCTCACCGCCTGTAGAACAAATCAATGTTGCAAACAACAAAACACTTTCAGTGAGTAGCTCTGGTGATGTGACATTGAATACATTGAATGGAGAAAATCAGTCAAATGCAATCTTATTTACAAACGTTCTGTACGTACCAGAAATTGTAGTGAATCTAATATATGTTCATCAAATTACAGAAAAGGGTGGTCTAGTTAAATTTGACTCCAATGGCTGTACTATACTGAACAGACAAAATGTTATTGTAGAAACAGCAACAAAAGTTAACAACATGTACCGGCTTAACATGAATACTGACTATGCATACATGTCTGATATTAAACAAGACGATATATTTTTATGGCACCAACGAATGGGTCATCTGAACCCAGACACTTTGAAGAAATTCAAAGAGAGTTCTGAAGGATTCACATTGTCTGATAAACAAGTAAACAATATAACTTGTATAACATGTAAAGATGGCAAGCAAACAAGAATGCCCTTCAAGAGTCCAGGATCACATTCTTCAAAGCTATTGGAACTGGTGCATTCTGACCTATGTGGCCCCATGGAAACACAGTCATTAGGAGGGGGCAAATACTTTTTAACATTTTTGGACAATTATTCCAAAAAGGTGTTTGTGCACATTTTGAACAACAAAACTGAGGTATTGTCAAAATTCAAAGAGTTCAAAACAGAAGTTGAAAACCAAACTGAATGTAAACTCAAATGTATTCGGACTGACAATGGCCTGGAATATGTCAACAAACCATTCTCTGACTTCCTTTAAAGTGCGGGAATAAGACACCAAACATCAACTCCTTATACTCCTGAGCAAAATGGAGCTGCAGAGAGGTTAAACAGGACATTCGTCGAGAGAGCAAAGTGTATGATTCTGAATGCTGGATTGGCAAAGTTTTTCTGGGCTGAAGCTATAAAAACTGCTGCATACATCATAAATAGATCTCCAACTAAATCCTTACTGTTTAAAACACCTGAAGAGGTTTGGACAGGACATAAGCCAAATATCAGTAATATGAAGGTGTTCGGTGTGAGGCCATGGTCCACTTACCAAAAGAAAAACGCAAGAAGTGGGGCCCAAAATCACAGAAAATGATCTTCATTGGCTATTGCGAGAACACAAAAGGGTACAGATTCATATTACCAAACACAAGAACTATTATCAAGAGCAGGGATGCTGTATTTCTTGAATCCACCATTAAGAGGAACTATGCAGCTCTGGAATTATCTGAAACAGAAATCAAAACATTAGATACACATAGTAAAAGTAATAATGAAAGCTTAATGTCAAATGAGTCCAATGAAGAAAGCAAGAAAAAATCTTATAACTCAGATAGCTCATATGATACTGTTAAAAATAACTCGGATTTAGAAGAATACTTACCAGAAATGAAGATTGATACTCCTCCGCGAAGTAACATAACGTTGAGACCTAGAAATAAGAATAAAGAACAAACTTACCTTTGCTATGATGAATCCTTAAAGCCTGAGCAAGTCCCTGAATCATACAGCATATAACAAAGCTATCAGTTGTATGAATGCTGAAAAATGGAAAAAGTCAATTGAAGAAGAACTTGAAGCCCGTGAAATAAATGGCACGTGGATATTGGTAAACAAGCCTGCAAATACAAACATAATCGGCTGTAAATGGGTTTTTAGAGTTAAAGACCTGCAGGCTGTGTGCAAAGGGTTGTGCACAGGCAGAAGGTATTGACTATAAGGAAACATACTCACCGACAGTAAGGTATGATTCAATACGTTTATTATTATCTCTAGCTGCTAAAAACGGATATGAAATTCTTCAACTTGACATTAAGACAGCTTTCCTGTATGGAGAACTAGAAGAAAACATATACATGTATCCACCTGAAGGTCTAATACATGGACCCAATAAAGTATGTAAATTGATAAAGTCACTGTATAGTCTTAAACAAGCACCACGGTGCTGGAACACCAAATTCAACTCTGTACTTCAGAAATTTGGCTTCATCAGCAGACCAATGTGTTTATGTTGCAAATATAAAAGAAACTAAGTGTTATCTTTGTATTTATGTGGACGACGGGCTCTTATTTTCTAAATCAAAATCTGCACTGCAGTCTGTAACAAATGATTTGATATGACAATATGCCCACCTGGAAACTTTGTTGGAATGAATATCCAAGTTTCAGACAAATATATCTTTATACAATCCAAATATATCAAACAGTTGCTAAATAAATTTAATATGGATAATGCCAACCCCAACAGCATTCCAGTTGACCCTCACTCAAAGCTGGAGAAGAGTGAGCACCAGCCTGACAAGAATCTTCCTTATAGAGAAGCTGTTGGTTCTCTAATGCATGTTGCCATAGTAAGCCGACCAGACATAATGTTCGCTGTGAGCTTGGTGAGTAGATTTTTGAATTGCTATGATGAGTCTCACTGGACAGCCGTCAAGAATATTCTAAAGTATCTCAAAGACACTATCAACTTTGGCCTATGCTATCATTCAGCAAAATCTTCTGAATTAGTTGGCTATAGTGATGCTGACTATGCTAATGACCTCACTACTAGAAGGTCAACAACTGGGTACATTTTCTTCAAATGTGGAGCTGCTGTAACATGGTGTAGTCAAAACCAACACACTGTCGCTTTATCGACTACAGAAGCGGAATTTATGGTCGCATGTGGTGCCACCAAAGAGGCTATTTGGACCAAACAGTTATTATGTGATCTTGGTGAATTTGAGCAACAAACAGTAGTGATAAATATAGACAATCAAAGTGCAATAAGTGTTATTAAAAATGTTAACTTTCACAAGAGGTGCAAACATATAGACACTAAGCATCAATTTATAAAGGAAAAGTATTATGCTAAAGTTATTGATTTAAAATATGTTTCAACATGCAATCAACTTGCTGACTTTCTAACTAAGGCTTTACCTAGAGATAAATTTCAATATATGAGAGACCAAATCGGAATGTTATCCAAATATATGTTATATAATCTTTAATCTAAGCAAGTATGTACCTATGTTTGTTTACTTTATTTCTGCTGTAATAATTTAGTACATAGAAGGCTTAAATTTGGCAGGAGTGTTAAACTAATTTTAAATTTGCCGCCTTTTCTTAGCCGATGTTTAACTGACCTATAACAATCAATGGTCAATGTAGTCTATGACAGCTCTATGAAATAATAAGCTCACTTTTCCTATACTATTAAACGAGCAATTCTTGTATATATGTATATATATATATATATATATATATATATATATATATATATATATATATATATATATATATAATCGGGATCTCGGAAACGGCTCCAACGATTTTCATAAAATTTAGTGTCCAGGGAGTTTCGGGGATAATAAATCGATCTAGCTAAGATTTATTTTTAGAAAATGTCTTTTTGTCCGTGTTTTTAGGCAATTAAAAACTGCTACAATATAGTTAGAATAAGAAGGTAAATTTTGACAGTTTGGTAATGATTATAAATAGCTTATTGGTATAATGGGCGGTCACAAAATCGTAAAACCCCGGTTCGAGCCCAGACCGACCGACCGACTTTTTTATTTTTTTTTCAAGTTTCTTTCTTTTTTGAGAAAATATATTTTTTTCGAGCACTTTTTTTAGTATTTTTTAAAAAAACAGAAAATTTAAATAAAAATAATTGCACTCATGATTTTTTATTCAAATAACCAGTTCAGTTTTTTCTGTTATGTCGCTAAGATCAAAAAATATTATTTATAATTCATCAGTATGTAATTTGTATCTAAATATAATTTCCAAAACACACGAATTAAAAAAATCGAGCGAAAAATACCGAGCAAAGCTCGGTCAACCGGGTACTATTCTATGGTACAACGAGTGTGGTTTGATTTCTCTAAATTCCTATAAATAAAATAAAAATCAACAAGTGTATTATAAGAAATTTGATACCCCTGTTTAGATTATTGAGTATTACGTCTACAAGTTTCTTAGTAACCAATTGATTTTCTCTGGTATTAACTGTGAATCGCGCATTACAAAACATTTCTAGTTGTAACTGATTTTTAGGGTTCCGTAGTCAACCAGGAACCCTTATAGTTTCGCCATGTCTGTCTATCCGTCTGTCCGTCCTTGCTTAATCTCTGTGACCGTTAGCACTAGAAAGCTGAAATTTGGTACCAATATGTGTATCAATCACGCCGACAAAGTGGTAAAATAAAAATTGGAAAAAAATGTTTTATTAGGGTAGCCCCCCTCTATGTAAAGTGGGAAGTGATATTTTTTTTAATTTAAATCCTAACGTGTGATATATTGTTGGAAAGGTATTTAAAAATGAATAGGGGTTTACTAAAATCATTTTTTATAATGTCAATAATTTCGGAAATAATCGCTCCAAAAGTAAAAAATATTGGTTCCCCCCCCCTCTAACTTTTGAACCATAAGTTTAGAAAATATGTGAAAAATTCTGAAAAGTAGAACTTTATAATTACTTTCTAGGAAAATCATTTTGAACTTGGATGGAAACAACAGTACCCACTACCGGGAGCAGTTGCAGGAGCGCGGAGCGCTGCTGGAGCGCGAACATAATGGATACCCACCTTTAAACTCATAAGTGGGAACACTTATTGTGACGGACGGGAAAATACGGAACCCTACACTGAGCGTGGCCCGACACGCTCTTGGCCGGTTTTTTTATTTCTTAAACATAATAAAACTATAAAATTTGAATTTTCGCTTTCACAATGACAAAGTTTGCGCACTACACACAAATATATGGTGAACAGGGTACCTATATATACTTCACGTAGATTCTAAAATGGCAATGAACTAACTTTTTATTGTTTAATTACTGAGATATTGCTGTCTAATTACTGAGCTATTGTTATTTTTTAATTCCGGAAGGATGATTTTCACAAAGTTTGAGATAGCTGACCTTAAGTAGCTTTCTACCTGGTGTGTGGACACACGATCGAATAGTTTCCTATTGATCGATTTTGATACTCTCGATATGTGATGTGCTCATTTCGAATCCGATATACAGGGTCATTTTTAATTTACTGAAGACCTTTGGGGGAATATATTATTTACACCATAACAACAACATCTGTAAGAAAAAAAATATATTTCTTCAATTTTTATTTTCATACAAAAATAAAAATATTTTAATTGGAGCTTCTAAACGGTAATAGTCCTAGTTAGGCAGTTAGCAATAAAAAGCGCGTGGCGAGGGAGGGGTGGAGGGGTGTAGGAGGCGACGATACTCATTTAAACTTGACCTAATTGGTAACATGTGTCATCAGTCTCGCTAACGCTTAAGTCTAAGTCTAGTGACGCTTGTCTTTTCGTTGTGAGATTATTGTGAACGTTACCTTGTTACGATGGCTTACCGATACTCAAATGTTGAGTATACCGAAATGGTGCGAATTTTAGCAATTTGCAATGATAACGTTAGTGAAGCCCGCCGTGAATATTCAAGGCGATTTCCCAACTCACGTGCACCGTGCTACACCACGATGCTAGGCGCTACACAGCGATTGCTAGATTGCGGGCAATTCCAGCCTGTATCAATCGACCGTCGTGGTCGTCCACCGCGGCGCACAGTACGTGAGCAGGAAGACATACTGCAGTTTTTTGAAGAAAATCCAGCAGCGAGCACTTATGAAGCAGCCCGACAGTTCAATGTGTCACAATATTACGCATGGAGTGTCATACACAATGAAGGGAAGTACACCTTTCACCTGCACCGTGTTCATGAACTCAGCGAAGCTGACAAACCTGCGAGAGTTACATTTTGTAATTGGTTACTAGCTGCTGAACGAGCTAACATTTTATGGACTGATGATGTAACATTTGGCAGAATAGGGCTATTTAATACGCACAATGAACACTTGTGGTGCTATGAAAATCCACATGAACCAAGACCACATGGCTTTCAACACCGGTTTAGTGTCAATGTGTGGGCAGGCCTTATTAATACAACGTTACTGGGCCCTGTTTTCATAGAAAGATTAAATGGTGAAAGCTATCACAATTTTCTCACCGACACGCTGCCGGAATTGTTAGAGGATATACCACTTGCATCTCTACGCAATATTTATTATCAACTTGACGGGGCACCGGCGCATTATGCTCGTCAAGTTAAGGATTATTTAAACAGAGAATACCCTGGACGCTGGATCGGACGTGACGGGCCTTGTGCATGGCCTCCCAGATCGCCAGATATCACACCAATGGATGTAAAGACATTAGTGTATACTGGTCGCACACTCGAAACCCGCGACATGTTGAAAGAAAAAATAATTTGGGCATTCGATCAAATCAAAATGAATACTCAACATTTATCTCGTGTCGGTGAACAGTTAACTTTTAGGTGTCACCTATGCATAGAATGTGGAGGTGATTGTTTTGAACGCTATGTGCGTGATACTCACCGCTATCCGCCGACGAGTACCTCTAATTCTAACGTATTATTATTTTTATTGAACCCTTTTTACCCAAATATTTTTATTCAATTACTGTTGTAAAATGTGTGTTAATATCTGTATTTAATCATTACAAGTATTTTATTGTAATATTTGTAGTTATTTTAACCCGCATCCATTTTTAAATACAACTTGCATTTAATAAATAAAAAATATCTAATAATACTCGACATTTAAATTGCACGTGCTGCGAACCGAAAAGGGCAGGTGGCGCCTTTGATGACGCCTGTATCGACGTCAATGTATACCTTTGGCTTGGCCTTGGGCAGTGATCGTAACAAACGACCTAATTGTTTATTAAAAAGTCTATAAATTCGTAAACAAATTAATAAAATAATCAAATAGTCAATCAAATTACTTTATGCAAAATAGGAGTATATGAAAAGTTAATGTAAATTTGTCATTTGGAGTGGCGCCCTGGTACCATAGGCGCAGTGGTGAATAGTTTAGTAGGCAGTGTAAAAAAGTACTCTGTAGGCAGTAGGCACTCGCGACACAATCAGCTGAGCGCGAGCGTCGACCGGCGCGGCGGCGCGTCGAAGAGGTTACTTTATGATTGCCTATTGCTCATTTTAATATTTGTGATTTTTTTAATGTTATTTGCCTATCTAATTATGTATATAGATTTTTCAACATGATGTGTGATACTGATATCAAGTGTAAAATAAAAAAGGCATTTTATGTGACTATGTATTCTGAAATTGTTTAGGTACTACAAAATTCAGACTTAAAAGGAGTCAGACATGACAATAAAAATTAAAAGTAGCTTTTATGTAAATGTATTACACTCTGTAAAGAGTGATCTCGCTAAAATCGTTTGTAATTATGCCACCATTATATTCCCAAAAGGTCTTTAGTAAATTAAAAATGACCCTGTATAATTGAGGAGCCGTAGTAGCTCAGATAAATATAACAGAAGGCGAGTAACCCTGTTTCGATACCCGCCGGCACCAATGAAATTGTTAATTGCAATTTTAAGTGCTGATTTACCACGTGCTCGGTGGTGAAGGAAAACATCGTGAGGAAACCTGCATGTCTGAGGAATAAGAAAAAATATTTCAAAGACATGTGAAGTTCGTCAATACGCATTGGGGCAGCGCGGCAGATACTTTCTTGCCTTAAAACCCTCTCAGAAATGAGGGGAGGCCTGTACCCAACAGTGAGACGTACGTAGGCGGTCCCATAATGAATTGGCCTAACTATGAACCAATGAAGGAAATGAAACGAAACCAATTTAATTTTCAATATAATCACCATGAATACTAACACACTTCTGACATCTGTGAATCAACATCTCTAAACATTTATAAAAATTTTTATCCTCAAAATGACTGAATACGGCCGCCTGCAACTCTTCATAGCTTGAAAATTTTCTTCCTCTTAAGTCCCGCTTTAAATTTGGAAATAAATAATAGTCGGACGGGGCCATGTCTCGAATGTAAGGTGGATGTTGAACTTCTGTGAAGCCGCATTGACGAACTGCATCCTTCGAAACACCAGCGGTATGAACAGGGGCGTAGTCATGGAGCAACAGGACACCTTTAGACAGCTTGCCTCTTCGTTTTTCCTTTATCTTGTCTCGTAATTTATATATTAAAGAAGCATAATATTCGCCGTTCACGACTGTATTACGTTCTTTAAAATCCACCCTTAAAATGCTTTGAAAATCCCAAAATATTGTGCACATCAGTTTTTTAGTCGCTTGTTGCACCTTTGCCTTTCTAGGGGACTTTTCACCCTAATAACGCCATTCCATTGACTCGCGCTTGCTTTGTGGATCATAATACAAGATCATAGTTTCATCACCAGTCATTAGCCGCTCGATCACAGTCTTTGGATTTTCGCCACAAAGATCCAAAAACTCCAAAGCGCAGCGCGCTCTTTCCTGTCTCTGTACCGCTGAAAGAAGTTTCGGTACCCATCTTGCACTCACTTTTTTCATGTGAAGATGTTCATGGATCGCGCGATGAACGGTACTGTTAGAGAGCCCAAGCCTTGTTGCAATTTCTCTAATCTTCAAACGGCAGTCACTCAGAACCTCCTCTTCGATAAGAGCAATCGTTTCGGGAGTGAGCACTTCCACAGGTCGACCGGCGTGGCCAAAGTTTTCGACGGTTTCTCTCCCGAGGCGAAACTCTTTCACCCAATTTTTCACTGTGCTATAGGAGGGGGCAAACTCCTTATACACGCCATCCAATCGTTCTTTTATTTGGGCAGGGGATAAACCTTCTTTAAACAGAAAGTTTATGACACTTCGATATTCAGTTTTCGACATTTTGAAAAAAATACGCGACTCTCGTTATTCAAATGCCTGTTAAATTAAGACTAAGCATTTCATGTCGATGCATGTTTTTTATATTAAGTGCACGATAAACGTACTATTTAATGCAACACAACATGTAGCGACATGTCGCGTTGAACTATATCAGGCCAGTTCATTATGGGACCGCCTGGTATATAGGCTGTAACATTAATATATTTTTTTATTTTTCCTGAGTGACCGAGTTGCCTCCAACTAGTACTTGCGGTGGTATCCATTACTTACTACTCTGTATATAAATATACATATATATATATATATATATATATATATATATATATATATATATATATATATATATATATATATATATATATATTATTATTTACAGACTAAAATTCGTCCACACATCAATAAAAAATTTGCATGCCATTAAGACATAAACAAACCCATGCAAAATTGCCTGTCTGTCCGTCTGTTTGTCCGGACTAATCTTCGGAATGGCTGAATCGATTGTTATGAAACTTTAGCAACAGATAGAATAGAGGGTATTTCCAACAGGAATCTAAGCTATATTTTATCCGAAAAACTTGAAAAACTTTTTTGAATTATATTAACCTCTCAACCCCTTAGCAGTTTAACTGCTAGGGATTTGACGGAATATGGCCACAGTCTCATGTGGTCGCAACCACTCACAGCACTTTAACCCATAAAAACTAATATATAGAGACTACTTTCAATGAAGAAGTTTGGCATTATATAATCAACATGAAATATTCTATCTTCTAGTGTAATAAAAGATCTGTTATCCTATGAATATTTATTTATAATCTACGTTCATTTCTTTTTTTTTTCATTTATTTACAGGACCACAAACAGATTCACAATTAAATATATATAAAATATTCAAAACAAAGAAACGTAATTATCATTATGAATCCAACAGCGCTGGTCTCATTATACATATAATCTAGTGTTAAAGTGGAGCTCATCTTACATTATAACAAGTGTTAGTTAACTAGTTAAGAAATCATGAAGTAACTAATAAACATTATTAATACATGTGTGTGTGTGTGTGTGTGTGTGTGTGTGTGTGTGTGTGCGTGTGTGTGCGCGCGCTTGCGTGAATCCATGTGCGCATGTGTGTGTGTGTGTGTGCGTGCGTGTGTGTGCGTGTGTGTGTGCGTGTGTTTGTGTGTTTTAGAGTGGAGGTAGGTGTGTATGTGTTATTGCGTGTGAAAATAAAATCATTTTTTATGTGTTACTAAGCCAAGCCTATCAATGACTGATTTCTTGAAAGATGTATGTCGTAATGCAATAATATCGATATCATTGAAAATATTATTGTATGTTTTGGCCATACGGTGGAGTGGAGAACGAATGCCCACATTCGTTCGGCAGGATAAGGTTGCATACAATCTATGCGGACGTGTAGACCTCATTAATGATCGAGGAGGTACGCTATAACAAAGTTTGTTTGATATTTCTATAGAGTCATATCTATTATGAGTAAGATCATGTAATAACATTACTTCAAGTTGTGTGCGTCTAGATTTAAGATCAATTAAATTGTATGTTTTTAGTAACAAATTATACGACAATCGTTTGCGGTGGCATTTAAAATGTATGTATCGAAGATATTTCTTTTGTATCCTTTCAAGCATATAATTGTATTTTTCATAAAGTGGATTCCATATTGATACAGCGTATTCTAGCTGACAACGTATCAATGATTTAAATAAATATAAGAATGTAGAAGTTTGTTTAAACATAACACCTGACCTAATGACGAACCCATACATTCTAAATGCTTTATTAATGATGTTCTCTATATGTACATCGAAATGTAGTTTACTATCAAGTGTGATTCCAAGATCTTTAATAGTGTTTTCTTTTGTTAAGGTTATTCCGCAAAGTGAATAATAGTAATTACTAAAATTCCTCTTTCTTGTGAAAGTTATGGATTTGCATTTATTAATGCTCAGTTCAAGTTTATTTTCACTACAGTATAAAGAGAGTTGATTCATGTCATGTTGGAGTTTAACATGATCGTCTAAAGTGTTAATAATCTTGTAAATCTTTAAATCATCTGCGTATAAAAGAAACTTACAGTGATCAAAACATTTATTAATATCGTTAATGAATAATACGAATAGTAGAGGGCCAAGAATGGAACCCTGTGGTACACCTGAGCTTATATTTACACATGGAGATTCGAATCCCTTTATAACGACCTTTTGAGTTCTATTCGATATGTAAGATTTAAACCATCTCCAAAAGTTTCCTCGTATACCATTAAAGGCTATCTTTTGAAGGAGGATTTTATGATCCACCCTGTCAAAAGCTTTGCGAAAATCAGTGTACACGCTGTCAATCTGTTTATTTGTATCTAGTCCTTCAAAGAGATCCGTTGTATAAATAAGTAGATTAGTAATCGTGGAACGACGCTCAACGAATCCATGTTGTTGCTGTAAAATGGAACTATGTAGACATGGGTAAATAGCTTTATGTACCAATCTTTCGCAAAGCTTCGACAGGGTAGGCAAAATAGAAATAGGCCTATAATTTTCTACGTCTTTCTTGGATCCTCCTTTATATACAGGGACGATTCTGGCTGATTTCCAGATCTTAGGAAAGACACCATCACGTAAACATTTATTAAATAAATAGCATATAGGTTCATCAATAGTATCAGCAGTCTGTCTCAAGAAATAGGCATTAATGTTATCAACTCCAGCACCTTTATTAACATCAAGCACTTTAATTGAGGTATGAACTTCTTCCTTTGAAATTTCTACACTACAGATTAAGGTATCAGGCGTTTGACGGTCATCTATATTAATATCTTTAATTTCAAAGTTGTCTGGTACAGAAGAAGGTTCGAATACTGATTGGAAAAACGTCGAGAAAAGACTACATACTTCAGAAGGTGTATTGGCAGTTACGTTTTTGTAGTGCATTGTGTTGGGTATATCTGAGTTCTTTTTACGATTATTAATGTATGTCCAGAAAAATTTAATGTTATTTTTTATACTGTGCTCTACATGTTTGAGGTAAGCTTTATAACGCCGATCCGACATTTCTTTAAATTGTTTTCTGTGTATAGCAAAAATACAATAATTTGATTCCGTATTATATCTTTTCATTTGTATCCAGGCTCGCTCCTTTTTCTTATATAAATTAATAAGTGCAGGAGTAAACCAATTAGGAAAAAGTGACGATTTAATAACTTTAGTAGGCACATGTTTTTTTATTATTGCATATATCCTTTCATAAAAATTAGAGACTGCCTCCTCTACTTCTTTTTCCATGATGAGAAGATTCCAATTAGTATTTGCTATTTCTTCATTAATTTTTGCATAGTCCGCGTGTTTGTAACAATATTTAAGATAGTTTTTATTTTTCAAGCGTTTGAATTCCTCAACAAAAGATACAACTACCTGGAACGGAGGGTGATGTCCATCTGGTGGAATCAAAGGTAATTGTACAGCAGAAGTTTTGCTACTTATATTATTACTGATGCATAATTCTAATATATTATTTGTTTTATTTTTTAACGAATTCAAATGATAACATTCAAGTGATGACATAAAGTTAATTAAGTATCTGTGCGTTGGAGTTATATCAGAATTCATAATTGGTTGAGTGAAAATGCCTTTATTTTCCCACTTTAGACTAGGCAGATTAAAGTCACCTATTATATAAATGTCAGTATCTAAATCATGCACCGCGCTGTGTAAAACGTCTAAATAAGCACGGTATGTGTCGTAGTGCTGTTTAGGTGGGATATACACAGCGCAAATAATCAGTTTACGTTTTCCTATGTTGAGTTGAATCATCAACTGGTCAACAAGAGGTGGGAGGGGTACGTCGGCGGCGGGCAGCGCGAGCGCAGTAGCACAGAGCGCTCGCGACACGGCAACAAGCACGCCACCTCCATCTCGCCGGCCACTGGTCGATCGGCCCCGATCCATCCTAAACACCTGATACCTAGAATCAATGTATTCACTATCGGAGATGTCATTACGCAACCAAGTTTCTGTTAAGATTATTATGTCGTAGGTACTGGAGATAACATTAGTGTAAAGAGTGTGTAGTTTTGTTTTAAGTCCTCTGCAGTTTTGGTAGTACAGTGTTAAATAACTATTAGCCATTTAGAATGAATAATTCCTATGAAATTTGAGAGATATAATTAATGTAATATTTTTATTGAGACTGTTGCCAAATAATTTTTACTAAAATAATTAAGTGCTATGTTTTGTACCGTTTTCCAAAATTCCATCAAACATAGATTATTTTCCACTTCATGGTTATAACTCAGATTAAAACCGCACAAGTTATTATAATACATACAGCGATATTTACGACATACTTTATCATAACAGATTAATGCACTATTTTCAGTATAGGAACACACAACTAAAATTATTATTATTATTTGCAATTCGTACAAACAAGAGACACGGGGTAAATAACAATAGACATAGGGTAAACTTATTATTTTTTTAAGCGTGATACTGATATATATATTTTTACACGATAAAACAAAAAATGCAAATTGTTATTGACGTTACTACTTGATCTTATCAATGTCTTGTTCGTTACGTATTGCAAATATTGGTGATGAATCGGTTTGGCGAACAAGTACAGTACCATGCTTAATCCAGGTATATTTATAATTATGCTTTTTCGCAGCGACACGGCATAAACGAAATAATTGTTTATTTTTTGGAGTCAGGTGTTCATTTAAATAAATGGTACACGGAGTGCCAGAGATTGAGAGTTGGTCAGATCTGACTCCTCTTACTGCCCTCGCCGCCAGAACTATGTTGTCTCGCAATATTTTAGAGGATAATTTAACAATCACATTTTTGGGATGTTGATTTTTCTGATCAAAATGGGGTACACGATGAGCGGAGAGAATGTCTGTGGCCTTGATAGGATGTTTTATTATTGCACCTATTTTCTCTAATAAGGTTATAAGATTTTCGTTACGGCGTTCCGGGAGATTAGCAATCTCGATATTATATTGCCTTGCCTGTTGCTCCATTGATTCAATTTTATTCTCTAAGGCGGCAATTTGGGAATTCACAGTGCTACCCGCGACAACTTTTTCTTCAAATAACTTCAATCGACTCTCAAAATTATCTTGTCTTTCACCTGAGTAGGTGATAGATTTTTCTATGTCATCCAGTCTAGTAGTTATATCTTTCAGTGAGTTGTTAATAGACGAGATTAATTTACTCATTTCGTGCTCAAGTGTCGCGTTAACAGCGTTTCTTATGGTTTCAGCGATGTTTGTGTCCAGCCGATTCTTCCAAGCTGCAAGCTGTTCATTTATTTTTTGCTCGACAACCTCCACTACGGAGCTCGCCATATCCGATTCGGATTGTTTACGCTTACGTAGGTTGACAAAGCAATCAGTATCTCGAATATCAAGCGCTGAGTTAGGAATATCGGGGTTGGATGCACATTTAAAAGTAGCCGATGGCTGTGTACGTTGCATTACGGCAGCAAGATGTAATATAGCTTGCCTTTTCAAGCACAGCGTTGTAAGCGATTCACAAGAGATGCGCAGACTATTTATCACTGCACACACAAGACACACAAAGGCGAACTCAGTCACTAACTAGTTAAGGTCCTAATTAGAGTGCACGTATTCACCAAGCTAAACTGTTCGTATTTTACACGTCTGCGCAAGACTGACTCCACACGGCGAATGGAATTTCATACGTCATTTTCGATTTTTCTTTTTTTTTTCTTTTTTTTTAAGTATAGTGTTTTATTACAAATTTGTAATGAAAGTTTTTTGTGTGAATAAAATTTATCTTTTTACGTAAATAATTTCAAATAATATATATTGAAATATTTGTGTTTTTCACGCTGCCGACATTCCCTCGATATGTTGATTTTGTTATCAAAAAACAATAAAATCTTTTGTAATGAAGTAAAACCTAACTTTTGTTTACACCACAAGATAGAGAATTTTGTATAGATTTTATAATGCTAAACTTCTTCATAGAAAAGTAGTCCCTAAATATAAGTTTTAATGGTTTTAAGTGCTGTGGGCGGGTGTGGTCGCATGCAACCGCTCGGAATTTGCCGGGTACATGCGACCGCATGGGATTTTTATGGCGCTTGAAGGGTTAAATTGAAAATAAAAAAACCCGAGCCAAACAGAGCTGATGATCTTAAAATCGCTAAAAAGATTTTCTTGAATCATAGCTAAGAGCACTCGCAATCAAGTCGCCTTTAAAACAAAAAAATATATAAATCTAAATCGGTTCATCCATTTCGGAGCTACGATGCAACAGACATACAGATACACAGATACACTTATATACAGGTTTACACAGGCACACGTTAAACATATAAAACGTCTTTGTTTGCGTCGGGGGTCAAAAAACGAAAGATTAGTAAAACAAACAGTCTTTGATTATCTTAAATTTCAATAAAAAGGCAACCCATGTGAAACCGGGGCAGGTCGCTAGTAATATTATAAATAGTTCATATGGCTTAAGAATTTTATTCTCATTGGCACTAGCTACCACTTGTCACGTATCAGGCATTAACCGACATTAATTACGGCGAATAACAGTACAAAAATTCTCTTAACATAAGAATCAAAAACAGTCATAGCGTCAGACAGAGATGCGATTATACTGTATAACTTTATAAAGTTAAACAGAAAATTTTTACTTATAAGACAAAATGCCGTCAATATTACAAATTAAAACTACTGTATTTCTTATAACTACAAAAGCGTGTTTTATACTAATTCTAAGCGTGCGGATAATAAGCACTCCCAGATGAACCTTATTTCCCTACTCCACGCGTTTTACCGTCCCTTTCTGAGAGTAATGTACATTATTACACTACTTATGTACGAAACTAATGCTGACAGAGTGCTGTTTATAAGTACTGTTTCTGCATATTCTGCTAGTTTAATAAATTTTACTAGCAAAATATAAGTTTATACTATCTATATTTTTTTGATATAACTATATTTTTTATATATTGCCAGTGATGACTTACGGATCTGAGACGTGGTCTATCACTTCTGGCCGTATGAGGACGCTCAAGGTCGCTCAGTGAGCTTTGGAAAAGGCTATGCTCGGGGTTTCTCTGCATGATAAACTAACAAATAAGGATATCCGCAGTAGAAACAGAGTGAGTGACACAGCCCAACGGATTAGTAAGCTGAAGTGACAAAGCACCGGCCATATAGATCGAAGAACCAACTACCGATGGGGAAAAGGTTCTGTAGTGGCAGCCTCATACCGGTGGACATAGTGTAGGGCAACCTCCACTAGATGGAGTGACAAGCTGGTAAGACATGCAGGAAGTCGATAGATGCAGGTGCCTCAGGACCGTACTTTGTGACATTACTTTGGGGAGGCCTATGTTCAGCAGTGGACTTGTGAAGGGCTGTAATGATGATGATGATGATGATGAAAGTCAGCTACAACCAGGATAGTATTTAAAAGTTTGAAATCTCTAGTCGATGGTTAATTATGACGCGGGAAAATTTCTTTTCACAGAGCATTACCGTCGATTCCGTGCAGAGTATAGTGGATTTTGGAGGAATGTATGGCTTTAGAGATATCCTCATACATTTCCTCTACCTCCTCATCGGGATGTACCGAGGTTGGTGCATAAACCTTTATGACCTTCAGCGAATACCGTTTGGTGATTCTGAGTATAAGATACGCAATCCTTGTCGACATACTTCCAATTTTTACAACGTTGTTAACGAGAGATTTGTGACGATAAATCCAACACCTTCTTGTGACAGTTAGTTCCTTCTCGGTGATAGAACAAGTTGCCGGATTCCTTCCCTTCTATTCGGGCCTCGGATAATCCCATAACATTCCAGCGCAACTTGTCTATCTCTTCTTTCAGCTCCAGGATCTTCTCGTCAGTCCTCAGGGTGCGTGCGTTATACGTTGCCAGGTCGACTCGTCTTAGGTGGCATCCAAACCACCACCAGAGATTCTTATCATGCCCAGCACCGCCGTTACCACGGTCACAACCGTAGCTGGTTTTTTGTATCGTTTCTCATGGGGGATATATTGCCATAGTTGCCGCGCTTGGCGAGCGGGTTAGCAACCGCAGTTTCTTATTGATTTTGCTGTTATCAGAAAGATGCTGCTGCCCATCTTCTGTCTTAGTTTCCCTCTGTCACCTCTTACGACACCTACGGGAAGATATGGGGTAGTGGGTATTCTTACCCGCCATCACACAGGTAGCCGAATATATTAAATATAGATTCTTAATTAAAAAATAAGAAATGCAAATAGCCGGATGGATAAAATAAAATAATTCCTCCTCCCGTTTCCCTCATAATTTGATCTAACCGGTGAATCAACCTTCTATTACCAGTACTTTGAGTTTCAAGCGTAGATTAGCTCATTTACATTTATCAACATAATGTCAAAGAATTGTTATGTAATAGATGTATATAGGTAGGTAGCTTAAACATTTATCGTCGTGCTATGGTAAGTATTATAGGTTTCTAAATTTTAAGAATAAATTATTAGTAATCATAAACAAGGATTAACAATTCATACCCATTATAATATATTTTAATAATAGATTTGCATCTTAAAATGAAATGTTTTTCGATAGTACAAGGATGGCAAACGAGCACACACTCCACCTGATGGTGTGCTGTGGCACATAGTCTCAATTATGAGTTTGGCACAAAGCGCTTCTTTTAAAGCTCCTTTCCTATGGGCTTCCCGAAAAAATGTGTAATTGGATCATCAGCGTTCTTGCAGATTGGAGCATCAAGGTAATTAGACGGTGCATGCTCCGATTACAAGCCTTTTAATGCCGGTGCTCCACAAGGCTGCATGCTATCACCAACGTTGTTTCTTCTGCATATCAATGATATGTTGCAAACCGGTAACATTAATTGCAACGCGGATGACAGTACTGTTGATGCTCTACACCAGCCGTGCCAATATTTCTTGGGAAAACGTCGCCGAGTACCGCGACAAATTTGTGTCTGAAGTCGAGTCTTTGCTGAACAAAGCCTTGGAGTTCGGGCGATTAAATATAGTACAGTTGAATCCTCAGAAGACACAAGTTTGCGCGTTTACCGCCAAAAAGAACCTTTTTGTCGTCTCAGTTTCAAGACACTCCCTTTGTTGCCTCAGCCAGTATCAGAATCCTCGGCGTCGACATATCTAGTGACGTACAGTTTCGTGGTCACTTGGAAGAGAAGGCGAAATTGGCCTCTAAAAAGCTTGGCGTACTCAGTAGAGCGGGACAGTATTTTATCCAGGAACATAGCCTGCAACTTTACAAGACGCAAGTTTGGCCTCACATGGAATACTGGTCCCATCTCTGTTCCCGGGCGGCTCGAATCGTCGATGACCGAGCGCTTTCCGATCGGCTCGATTCACTTGCCTGCGAAGAGATGTTACCCTTTGCACCTACCACGGGGAGTGCTCTGAAGAACTGTTCTGATTAATCCCAGCCGCCAAATTTCATGAACGCACATCGCGGTAAAATTACCGATACCATCCACACCATCTGTATGCTTGGCGTCCACCACTGTACGTTTCACTAGGAGTTTTCTTCCGCGTACGACCTCTCTGTGGAATAGTTTACCTCCGGTTTTTCAAGCTTGGGGTGCACTTCAAACATGGTAAGACATTTAAAAGTTGATTACTTGTATTTACGCGAACACTACATGTTGATTTAAACCAATTTTACGGATTTTATCTATCTATATAAAACACAAAAAATGTTTCTACCTGTGTCCGTTATAGACTTTGAACCCATGCAACCGATGTGCCCCAAACCGGTTTCATTAGAAAGGCAATAATGCAAAGATGGTTTTAGACCACTAAAACAATGAATTAGGCACTATATAAATAAATATTTTCTTTCTCCAACAAAATGTTTTTCGTAGCAAAAGTAATTTTTTGCGTAGTAGCACAAGGCGGATATACGCAAGTTTACATTAATTTCTAAAATTAGCCCTAGTCATTTGATACATTATATATTATGAAATTGCTGGAACTTACACGCTTATATGTTTTTAATAAATTGCGCAGTAAAATATATGATAAATTTTTAGCTAGAAAAATGTAAAGCCACTTTAAATTCCAACGAAGTTAACTGAAGCAATAAAGAAAATAAATTGATTTTTTTAAAGTAAAATAAAGTAAAAAGCAACCTACCTACACATTCCGTCTTGTTAGAACATCAAATAATAATTAGTTCAAAGCTTAAATAGAGTTTGTTTTAATAAAGAAGTTACGTGGAATATATGCTAACTAAATAAGTTAAGGTATGGAATTTGACAGCAAATGTAAAATTTTATGAAGACTTTTTTACGAAGTCTGTGGCACTGCGGCTAAGGTACTACTTCATGCGAAAGATTGCTCTTAAACCAAAGTTTTAGCCCGAGACTACCAATAAATCACGTGTTATGCTACGTATTGTTTTTTTGGTTGGTACGCTAAGCATAGGCTTTTGATTTTTGTTTAATTTCTTCGTTGCGGGTGGAAATCAAACTAAGGTTTCCTCTTGTACTATGAAATTTTAACTCAAGAGTGTTTGCCCTGCATTGCGCGGGGGTTAAAATAAATATTTGAATTATTTTTATTCAAATTTTATTTATAAGCTTTTTCATTGAGAATGTAGTTTAGTTTTCCTTGACAAAAAATATTTTGAAAACTTTTACCCCAATTTTTATTTGTTATATTGGTTTGCGAGTTATAGATATTCTAATTAAATGAATAAAATTTTAATTATTTATTGATAAAAAATTTAACTCATACCGCAGAATACATATTGCTCACACACGTCTGAAAAATAGCATTAGTTTTTAAAAAGTAAAGTAGTTCTATTGAAATTTTGCAGGTCAGTAGCACTCAGATTACCTGAAATTAATTAATTTACAAGTATACGAGCAAACCTTTATATATACAGCTAGCAACCTTTTAAATTGATCAGTGCTATTTTAGTGCATATTTATCGCACAAGGAACTTTGCATGACTAAGAGTGAGATGAGAAAAATATTAGGAGGAAATGTGAAATCCGCCCAATCGGATCATCTCGTATCATTTAGTGAGTATCGTTAAGACGTCAGAGGGAATTAAAACAGTAGATCGGCAATAGGATTTTCCTGATAATGATAGAAAATAATAAAAACTGCGGATGTCAACTGGACATGAGTATTTCTTTTCCTTTTTATTATTTATTACTATACGAACGAATAATTCACGACTGACACACCCAACCCAACCAACCCCCAGCCAACCCACCTTCTAACCGTTGCTAGTTTTGCCAAATTTCCTCAATTGATGGACAATTGATAGACTGTAACGAATAAGTGAATGAGTCCGCTTACACACATCATTCATCTTGGATTTGCCAAGCTATCAGATCTACAACGCAGATAACTCTTCTAAGAATACTTATAATACCATTATAAGTGGTAGAGCCATGCTGCAGAAAATTAAGTAGTATAGTTGTAGCACGAATGGATCGGCTCGACCGGGAACGACTACGCTCTCACACAATAACACCGAAAATTAGCAGAGTAACCCTGCTGTGTTTAGTAAGAAGAGTGTAGAGAACCGGAGACACACTTTGTGAAGCATTCCATCTTAGTCCTCACGGGTGAGAACGCATCTGCATTTTGATTCGCGGTCGAGTATAAATCTGAATGTCTATGGGTCACTCTTATTCTATAAAAAATGTTCTCGTTTGTTACTTGGAATGTTGTAGACTGAAAATGCTTGTGTTGGGATTGACATTATTCGTATGACAGGTTCGAACCCACGATTTTCTTACTTTACATTCCACATCCTTAACAATTAGGCTAATAAAGGTCATGCGGTATATTGTGTCTTTAGGTGACTACGCCTCCCGCTGTCTCTGTTTGGAGTTGGTTCATGAGCCACTCACCAACAGATGTATTGTTAAATAGTATTTCGATAAAACATTTTCAATTGAAAGGGGTAGATTTACTTTTTTTTCCATAAAATGTCATCGTCATTATTATCATTAAACCCCTTCACGAGTTCAAGGCTGATAAAAGGCATTAGGTAGGGGGACCCCCTACTTAATACCACTAAACACGGTCCTAAGCCTGCATTAATTGACTTCCTATATGTTTTACCAGGTCATTACTCCATTTGACAGTTTTTAATTGGCCAAGAGGATCATAGTGCACGAGTGTGCGCTCAAGTACTAGCGTACTCAAATCCCTTACTCTCATAGTCCGATGGACGACAATCAGACACGACCGGAGAAAGATTAATATCGGCTTAGCATATTTTCGAAGGCACGGGGGTGAAACGCGGCTAACTTCCTGACTGCAGAGGCTGATACTGATAATTTCTTGACAGTAAAACCCAATAATTAATTTTTGGCCTAACCCGAAATTCGAATCTCGGATCACATGATTGGCAATCGCACCTACGTCCACTAAACCAACGTGGTCGTCAAACTTAAACTAGTAGAGGGGAGGGGGGGTGCCTTGAAATATGCATGTCTAATTTTATAATATTTTGTAGGTTTTGTATGTAGTGGCGTTTTGTTGCGACGTTCAGGGTAGCGGATTTTATTTACCACACGGAACATGTATTTTTATAGCATTATTCCATGTCTGAAAATTTCCTAATGTGCTATTTATGTACGCAAAATGCGATGGTTAAGTGAAAAAAGCTTTTTCAAAAATTACGAGTAAAAAGCTTAAAATCAATTTAATTAAATAACGATAAATAAACAGAAGGAAGTTAATTAATAAAACTGTTTAAGCGAATACAATAAAACGTTATCAGTGTCCTGCTTTTAATTTAGAATTTATTTTTTTATGAAAGTGGAGGCAAACGGGTATACGGCTATCCTGGTGGATCACCGTCACTCATAAACATATACAACACCAGGGGAATTGCAGGCACGTTGCTGGTTTTTTGGAAAAGAGTAGGCTCTTCTCTTGAAGGTCCCTAAGTCGTATCGGTCCTGAAAACCGCTGCGAGTTCCACAGTGTGGTAGTACGTGGCAGAAATTCCGCGTAAATAGCACGAGAGTTAATCGCCAGTCATCGAGATGATGTGGATGGAATTTGTTTTTATCAACTTTTTTTATCAAGCTTTTACATTTATGAGTGTAAAGAAATTTTTAGTTCAGTTTTTATCCATTTCCGGAAGTCCAACTAATCTCAAATTTAGCAGACGTATTAATAATCAAAAACTAGACAAATATCTCATAACTACTATTCTCAATTGACTGGTACGTGGGACGGTAACTTAGGAAAGAATTACGGCGCTGGGAGCCTTGGGTTTGAATCACGCACGGTAAATACGAGTAATTGTTTCAGATCTGGATGTTTGTTTTTGTGCAATTTTTGTGGTACGTAACCTTATGGCCGTGTTCCGATATACACTGCAAGCACTGCTCAATGCTCTCACTGGTGAAAAATTCGTTCCGCTATGGGCTGCCAGTATACTGCCGCAGTACAATAGGGCTTTTTCGACGCATCTGCATATTTTCTGCGTAATCGAGGATAGATGTAGATGTCTATGGGTCACGCTACCAATTACCATCAGGTCGATTGTGTGCGCGTTTGTCACCTTTGTCCTATATTAAAAAAAAACATGACGTCATAAATCGCTGTGTACGGTGAGGCACTGGCGCTTGCGAGGTAAGGTGCTCTCAGTACTTTGATCACGTGGTCAAAAAACATAACAGTGCCTAGAGATTTAACAGCTTTCACGAATGCTTGTTATTATTATTAATTAATATTGTTGTTTTAATAAACTCGAACATTAAGTTTTAAAAGCAACAACATTTAAAAATAATATTTTTCTTGTTGAGCAGAAAACGTGTATATGATAAATATTTTCATTTAAAAACATTGTCGAAAAATGGGGATGACAGTATACTGAACTGCGTTCCATTTTAAACAGTAACCTGTATAGCGATATAAAAACAAACGGCTTCACAGTACACTAAATTCACGTCACACCTTACAGTAGTCACGGTATATATCGGAACACACCCTTTGTGCAGGGCCAACGATTTTTATAAAAGATTACAAAATATCTATAGAATTATCACAACTTTTAATAAATATGTAATTATATATTTTTAACTCTTATTTGCCACTATTATAATAAACTCGAGATAAACGCTTGATTATAAAAAAAAAACTAAATTTTAATTTATTTCTAATAAACTCTTCAAACTCCAACTTGAAAAACGTACATTTAGTCATTTCTAATACTCATACATAAAAATCATACTTACCATACCATCCAGAAATTAAAAACCTTCAATGAATTCGTTAATAAAGTTCGTTTAAAGTTTAGATCGAGCACTTTGCGATATCGTCAACGCAGCCGCACAACGCCCTTACTGCGCATCTGAAGCGGCACTACTCCGCCATGGGTTGAAAACCTCTTTATATAGGACCGGGTTATATACATTTTGCAACGACCTGTTGAATTTATTTTTAAAAGTACATGACTTTTTAATGGGTCAAGAGGAAAATTTATTTTCTGTTTTAACTTTTCTTTTGAAAACTGAAGTCACAAACTAATTTATAGTACACGTGATATTATGTGGCTTTGGTAGTTCATAGACACGTGCAACAAACCTTAACTAAAGAACGTCACAGATGCGTTATTACCTCTGAGGACTAAGATAGAACGCCTCATGGCCCGTATTATGCGGGTTCTTCTTAATGTTCAGACTGGAATACAGCAGTGTAAGTACTGCTACTAGTCAGCAGAAATAGTTAAAAGACTTGTTTCTACTTAAACGCACTCTAAGGTATAAAGGAAGTCTCACCACATAGCCTATAGTTTAAGATTTTTAGCTTTCAAATGCGTAGAAGTAAATATTTGTAAGTTTTGCATGTAAATGACGATTTTTCCTGATTTTTGTATATGGCTGATTCCAGAACATATTGAAACCATTTGGACCCACTTTCACCCTCCCCCCACACCCCATGACTCAAACTGAACGTACATGAACGTACTTGTAATTTATATATCTAATAGGTTGCCCCTTTTTTAATTCAAAATTAGTTAGTGAATCTATTAAAATGAGTTAATAGGTTCTGGAAATACAGGCTTCCCCATTATGTTATCCTGTAATTCCCATAATGGTAAATTTGATAAACTTTAAATTTCAATTAACAATTTTAATGTCACCTAAGTTTATAGAATTTGGTCTCTTAGCTTAATAGAAAGTTTAAGGCGAGCTCTTATTTCCTAAGCTACCACGGCTTCTTACATAATGTTTGACAACGATAAAAGTTATTGTTTTATAGTGAAAAGTAATTTACGAATATAATTGAGTTTTAATTGAAACCCTAAGCAAATTGTATGTTAAGGACACGAGTTTTTGTTTTTTAATGTACAAACGCGGTAATGTCGAGAGTATTATTATTAATTTAAATTCAGAATGTGTACAAACATAAGCGATATGAGCCTGGATCATACGTACTATGTTACGAAAATAAAAAATAACGGTTTCTGTTGTGTTATTATTAATAAAAAAAAACATACTGTGTTAAAAATGTTGTAGTATCAAAATAGTATATCATCAGGTGGACTATGTACACGTTTTTTAAATTTTGATTGTTTAATTAAAAAATATTATAGAAATTAGTATAGCGATATTTTATTAATTAATTAACGGAATAAAAAATATAACATTCGTTCCCTATGGTTGTTTCCCTTTACGCACCTTTTTTTTCTTCTATAAAATACAGACAACAAACTTGCAGTCCACCTGATGGTAACTCCATTTCATAGACACCTGCCATAAAATTCAAAAAAAGATGTCTAAGGTTGCGTTGTAACCTATCTACACAGATGGAATCCTAGGGATAAAGGATATCACTTAGTGTATATATAACTTAGTGTATCGTAGTATGCAACTAGAGAATAGCTCAGACGGACCTGATGGTTTGTAGATGGTAGTATAAGTGCACTCTTTGATTCTTGATTGAAGATCAAAACTCTTGGGTATATCCAATAGGTTATAAACACTGTTTCCAAACAAAAATATTAACGTATGGTTATTTCCAGGATTTTGATTTTCTTTGATTTTCAACTAGTGAAAGAAATACCCACAATAAATAATCTTTTCATTTCTTCTTTAGCATTCACTTTTGATTGCGCAGAAAACGAATACATATAACATTTTCCAATCACTTTTTATCACCATTAACGGAGTTATGGAGTTTCTCTGCGTGATATATCTAGGAATGAAGATATCTGCAGCAAAACCAGAGTAATCGACCTACAAGTTATGCCAGTGGATAAGTAAGCTGAAGTAGTTTTCCGCCGGCCAAATAACTCGAAGAACCTACAACCAATGTGTAAGAAAGTTTCTCGAATGGCATCCTCGTACTGGTAACTAAAGTTTAGGGCGGCCCACCACTAGATGTTGTGATGACTTGGTATAAATAAGTTTGGGCATGAAGTCGATGAATGCAAGTGGCTCAGGACCGTGCTCTGCTTATGGCATTCCTTGGGGTGGCCTAAGTTCAGAATTGGGCATCTGAAAGGTAGAAAAGTAAAAATATAGAAAAATTTAAGAACTTTGTGCAGGGCCCCATATATATAATACAAGTTAGAGGTTATTCATTTCTGTTTTATTCAACTACGGATGATTACAAAAACAAAACCGTGTTTGCTTGAAATATAACGTTCCCTTGTTTATTATTTAATGTCGATGTAATTATGAACCAAATTAAACCAGATGTTGAAAGTATTTTCTTCTACCAAATGGAAATAAGATTGTCATTAATTTTTAGTGCAATATACGAAAAGTAAATAGAGTGGTGACGGTAAAACCCACTAGTCGATGACGCGCAACTACGTGCAAAGATGTTTGATATCTCATATATAGATGCGTTACCACCTCTAACACTCAGATGTAATTCCTCATGGACTCAGATGTATATCCTCCTCCATATACTGGCTCTTTTACCTCTTAAAGTGAAACACGTGAACGAACTACGCGGCAAACGTCCCGATACCATCCACATCATCTGGATGCTTGGCGGTCCACCACTGTACGTTTCACAAGGAGTTTTCTTCCGCGTACGACCTCTCTGTGGAATAGTTTACCACCGGCGATTTTTTCGGACCGATACGACCTGGGGACCTTCAAGAAAAGAGCTTACTCCTTTCTAAAGGCCCGGCAACGCACATGCAATTCCCCTGGTGTTGCGGTTGATCATGGGTGGCGGTAGTCACTTAACAAAAGAAAGGCCAGAAAAGTAGCACTTCCCTTCACTGTCTCTGTATATTAGCTTCTTTGTATTGCTTAAACTTTATAACCGACTTTACAAAGGCGGAGGTATTCAATTCGACTCTGTGGTTATTTTATTTTTTTATGTGTGTCTTTTATTTCAAAGCTGGTGCTTTTTTATGGTCAAAAAAGCATCAGCTCAATTTGATCAAAATATGACCAGTAGTTTTTGAGTTATACTTAATAATGCGTATTTAATTGACTTCGAATAAATTGATGATGTTCTCATTTTATTTATATTGAAGTCGGTTGTACAAAACTTTTAATTTTACCAATTGTTAAGCATCAATTTGTTGTCCGTCCTTCTGTACATCTGTTGATCGTTTTCGACAGGAATGGGTGAAAGTAGCAAGTTTATTTATTTATTTATTTTATTCTTTATTGCACCAAAATTTTGTATGGAAGACAAAGTCAATGTTGATTTAATTTCTCTACCAGCTAGCTTTGAGTAAATTAAAGAATGATTTATGCACAGTTTTCAACTGTGCATAAATCACTGAATCAAACCAAAAACATAAATTTTAAAAAGGGGCCAAAGTCGGTACAAACGCCGATTGGTGTTGTCGGCTTCGAAAATAAGACGGTTTCGAGTTTTAATGCTGAATAAATTACTTTTAAATGAATATATAATATGTTTATTACAATATATTTTAGTGGTTGTTCTTCTTTATACTACAATTTATTTGGATATAAAACTTGTAGAGTTACAACTTCACTTTCAATTAATATAACAATAATTTGATTTTTTTAATAAATGCCGTACATTACTATAGCTATAAGTAAATAACTGCTGTGAAACTTAGCACCCATTCAGACTCAACTTCTTTATCGGCGAAGCCTACAAAAAACCAAGCTTGACTTGACCTCTTTTTCACATTTAAGGTTTTGGTCTTACTCTTTTATTAATCTTAAATAAATACATGACTTTCAAAGTTTTTCCTTACGTTTACTTTTTACTGTTTTCTATATTAATATAAACTTTAATAATAACAATAAATGTTGACAAACTTATTCGTGTGGTTTTTATTTAGGCTATTACACCTAAAAACTGCAAATCTAGGATTCAAGCATTGCCTTTGAAATTTTCCTTTGAAATAGCGACATACGAGTATGAGAGCGCGAGAGACAGAAAAGGCGATTCAGGGAATTGCTAGAAAGACGTCGTATCATCCGATTGATGACTGTATAACAATTTACTATTTTTACCAGAATAGAACAGCATCAAAATTGTGAGGCGTCAGGTATTACAATCACTAATCGATACACGCCAAATATAATAAAAATCCCTACCTTAAGAGGGACCGATACCCCGTAGTAGACTCTTAACAGGCTACAAAAGGTTCAATTATTGATTAACTCCATTAATTAATCCTTATTGTTCAGAATATCAGAGCTCTGGTTTATGAAAGAAAACCTGTATTACAAAGGATCAAGTTAACAGTATATGTAGTATTTTGTATTTATTGAAATAATACTTCTTTGTAAAGTTCCATTGATTTGTTTTTGTTACTTGATTTTGAGAAAATGGTAGTAAATTTAATTTGAATTTACCTTTCGTTAATTTATTCACAAACATTTTTTTTGCCCGCAGATTTTTATGTTTCTCGCAGTTGTATATCTTTTCATAAAATTGAAACACTGTGTTTTAGCAGGTTTAATTTTCTTCAACAAAATAAATATTCAACATAAACAAGAGTTTATTATGATTACTCTGTAGAAAATTAGTAAATATTCCCCTTTAATCCCTTTATTTTCAAATGAAAAAGCATTTTATATAAGAGCTTCGTCAGATTGATTTTTTCAGATTAAATTCGTTAGTGAAAGGTTAAATCATCAAAGGACTAAGCTGTGACAAACGTTTAAATTGATACCGTAACATTTGACGAGGTATTAAAAGTTTAAAATTCATGGCTAATTGAAGGAAAGGGATTAAATTTTGCCAATTAACGTTTTCTTTGACTTTGTTTATTTCTCTATGCTTTATTTCACAATCGCGTACAAAAAGGCGGACTCAAGAAGTCCGTGTAGCTCGGCGTTTAGTTTTACAAAAGTATTCCTTACTTTTTTTCTCCCTTGATAATAAAATTTGAGCAATTATTTCTTACCTAATGTTTCGTTTCTTTTTGCCAAGTTCCTACGTTTTATTGTTAAAGATAAATGAATATAAAAACATGCTGAAATATCAAATTAATTATAAACGCTCTGTAAACACTAACAAACAAACAAATCTAGGATACCAGTTTTTCCCAGATTTAGCCCAGATTAAAGGAAGCTTATGACGGCGTCATTAATGAATATATAAGGGAGGGTTACATATCACTTGTGGCTTTCTCTTAACGATATCCTCAATAGTGGGCAAAATTTACAGGGCAATTTATTTAAAAAAATAGCAAATTTTCGTTTGTTCAGTATAGCACTATCCGCCGATATTCGCCAAATGTTTCTTTGCATAGGGGTCCGTGAATGCGATCGTCGATTTCAACGCGTTTTATATCGCTTCGACCCAAAGGAATCTCTAATGGTGTTTGAATTTAATCGCGTTTGCTTTGGTTTAAAGTCGAGCCCATTTCATGTGCTACGCACGATGAGACAGCTCGCCTCCGATGAAAGTCCTTTTTATCCAAAAGCTAACAGGGCAATTGAGCATTATATATGGATGATTTTGTGCATTCGGTTGATAGCGTGGAGGAGGTCATCCTAACCACCGCCGAGGTTATAAAGCTCATGAAAGCGGGTCAATTCGATCTCTTCAAGTGGACTAGTAATTCGCGTACGGTTTTAGATACAATCCCACTATCACACCGCCTTTCGGCGATAAAGGAATTCGACGATTCTGATACGCACAAGGTGCTCGGTTTGTGTTGGTCACCGGAGTCCGACGTGTTTAGCCTTAAGGTAAATCCGTCCGCAGAAACGTGCACAAAGCGCACAATGCTGTCATGCGTTGCTAGATTATGGGATGTCATGGGTTTCAAAATACCACGTCATATAAACGTCGATAGTAATAGCGTCATCACTGTCGTTGGGTTTGCAGACGCTAGCGAGAAGGCTTACCGGGGCGTTGTATATTTTCACGTCCAGAATAATAGTAGAAATTCGATCAGCCTCATTAACTCTAAGTCAAGAGTCTCCCCCCGTAAGGTCGTCTCTGTCGCGCGCTTAGAGCTTTGCGCGATATTGGTCCTTACCAAGCTTATCACCGCAGTTATCAGTGCATGTAGTGACAGAGTTCACATAGAAAGAATATTTGCCTTTTCTGACTCAACCGTCGCTTTATGTTGGGTTCATTCTTCACCCCACCGTTGGGATACGTTTGTCGCAAACCGAGTGGCCAAGATCCAAGACGAGTTAGGAACACGGAACTTTTATCACGTGTACGGTACGGAAAACTCTGCCGATTGTCTATCCCGTGGACTCACCGCGATGCAAATAATGGACCATCCGCTTTGGTTACACGGACCTTCTTCGGTTCACTTGGAACCCTCGTAGTGGCCAATAACCGATTTCGACCCTTCGTCAGTGTCCCAACCATCGGAAGAGAAGGGCACGCTCTGGTGGCGAACGTTTCGAGCGAGGTTTCTCCAATCATTGCTTTGGCGAACCGTTTATCCTCTTGGTCGAAATTGTTGCATAGCGTGATTTACGTTTGTCGATTCGCGAAGCTTTTACCGCGACGTTTGTACATCGTAGCGTCCGATTACAGCTATGCCGAGTTGCTAGTATTGCATGAACTTCAACGTGCACATTTTCCGATGAAATTACAAGATAACAATCGAATAGAACTTGTAGTCGCGCTTATCAACGTCTTAAGCCATTTTTACAAGACGGAATCGACCAACGGCACCCTATAGTTTTACCGCGTAAAGACCATATCATGAATTTATTAGTTGATTACCACCATAAATTGAATTCTCACGCTGGCCCCGACTTGCTGATGTCAATCTTGCGTCAGAATTATTGGATTCTTTTAGCACGTAATTTAATCCGCAATAGGGTGCACAGATGTATAGCTTGCTTTCAAGTACGTCCCAAGCCGGCATTTCCCGAAATGGCGGACCTTAGGTCTTGTCGAGTAACACAATCCGTAAAGCCCTTTATGCACACCGGGTTTGATTTTGCTGGTCCGTTTAAGGTCACGCTCACTCGCGGGCGTGGTATAAGATCCACAAAAGCTTACGTCTGCATTTTCTTATGTCTGACTACTCGGACTGTGCTTATAGAATTGGTTGGTGATCTATGCACAGCGGGCTTCTTGGGTGCATTTAAAAGATTTCTTTCCCGCCTTGGCCCTGTAAGTAAATTGTATATGGATAACGGTACAAACTACGTCGGCGCGAAACGTATTTTATCAGAACTACATGAGCTTTTAACCAGCCCCTCGGAGCCGCTGGCTCTAACTCCGCACATTTTTTGAATTTAACGCCTTTGAAGTATCTGCCCGCCACAAACATGGACGAGAACAAACTTATTATTTCCGCACGCCATAAATTAATGGACCGGTTGGTGCAGTCGTTTTGGAAACGATGGAGGATGGAATATTTGCATACGCTGCAGTCTCGGCAAAAATGGAACACAACAACTGAACCTATAACTGTCGGAACTGTGGTTATGCTCACCAAGGAGAATACGCCGCCTCTCCATTGGCCATTAGGGATCGTCGAAGAAGTTTTTCCCGGTTCCGACGGGTTAACTAGGGTAGCTCGCGTTAGAACCACGACTGGGCCTTACATGCGCCCTGTTGTCCGCTTGTGCCTTTTGCCCCTTCAATAGTTTAAATTAGCTTTCTAGATTAGAAATTGTAGTCGAAAATTAGGTTTAGTCTTAGCGTTAGTTATTTTGAAGGGGACCCTTCAAGCCGGGGGGGATGGTTACGCGGAAACGATTCGTGTATTTTAAATTTATTCGAGGGTATATTTTGCCAAGTGTTTATCCTTTCTTTGACCTAATATCCCTTCCGTAAACACACTGAGAGGGGAAAGAGTAGAGGCTAGAAGGTGGCGTAATTCTTTCGACCAATGAGAAGCGCGCCCGACCGAGATGCATTGGTGGGAAAGCCGAAGCAATATAAGCTCGCGCGCTGCCCTCGATAGCTCTCTTGCCACGCGCTCTTGCCACGCTCTCTTGCCACGCGCCCCTAGACTGAACCGCATCATCTGGAGCAATCGCGCTCCAGAAGTAACCGCCTCACATAGTATGAGATATCGTCGCGCACCGCTCTCTTCCTTCGCACCACTGGCATGGATCACATCTCTGGGGCGCCCCAGAAGAACCCACCTCACATCGCATCACAGCAACGGAAGCGCCTCAGCCGCATCGAAGTCACACCCCGGTAAGTGTGTTTTTCCTATAATTTAGTGCCTGCTTGGGCATTTGTTTGTTAGATAACCCGCCCCATTTCATTTCTCCTAACGTGCTCAAGCAGGATTCCTTCATAGCCTTGACAAGCAATAGATTTCGGAAGAGCGAGTGCATTGTCAAGGAACCGCGTGCCACATCTGCCATCTTGTTGAGGCAGAAGAAGCTTCCCGCATATACAGTCCATCAGTATAACATCTCGCGTAATAGGGTCAAGGCTCGACCGGGAAATCGAACTCGGAACCCTAAGGCCCGCCGCCCAACCAATAATTAATAAAAGTTTATTTATTAAGGTATCAACTCACATATGTTAAGTACATTTTGCGTCAAAGACAATAAATTAGAGTATTATACACATACAAAATTACAAATTAAACTCTATTATGATTTAAAATATAGTACTTAAAAAAATTTAAGACGAAAGTTTTAAGTAATATTTATGATGATGCTAAAAGTTTAATATAAACCACAATAAAAATTACATTAATACACATGCAAGTGTGTCAGTCAAGTACGGATAAGAAAATAGCGATGTACTGGCAGTATGTATATTAACGCACACCATTTTGAGCCACTTTCGAACCCCTATAGCTCAAAAAACTATTAGACCTATACACTTTCATATTTAAGCCGTGCTAGCTCAGATGGTTAACGCTAGCTGTAAATATAACAGAACGCGAGTAACCCGGGTTCGATCCCCGCCGGCACCAATTAAATTATTAATTGCAATTTTACACACATGTGCTCGGCGGTGAAGGAAACATGGTGAGGAAACCTGCATGTTTGAGGGATAAGAAAAAAAATTAATTCGACGACATGTGAAGTTCGCCAACACGTATTGGAGCAGCGCGTCGGACACTTCCTTGCCCTAAAACCCTCTTAGAAATGAGGGGAGTCTTGTGCCCAGCAGTGGGACGTGTATAGGCTGTAACTTTACTTTACTATACTTTACTTTCACATTTGAATACACAGAATTCAGAATAAACCTATTATAATTTAATTATACTTAGGCCACTTCTGGTTTACTTCAAAATTAGAAATTATATGCTATGATTTGAGAAACTGCTTTGGAAACAATTCGATCGTAAATCTTTTATCGTAGAAGCCAATAACTATAATCAACGTTTATACCGAACTTGGCCTTTTTCACTTTTGTGTTTTGGTGGGATCTTCACTTTTGTGCACCCCCCTAACAACTGATGAAACATGAACTGAAAACCCTTTCTATAACAAAATAGGTTGTTAACGTTTCAACTCTCTGTACAAACACATGTGTGTATATTTCAGTATTATTACGTAGTGTATTTAAAAGCTTTTAACTTAAGAACAGTTGTTATTGTGAGTTTTAAGTCCGATCCATTAATGAGAAATACATGAACCTTTTACAATTTGTATAGAAAATAAGGAATATTTTCATAACAATACAATTATATTACGTAACTAACCTTTAAAATAAACTTTTTAAAATGGAATAAAAGTTTTATTAAATCCATTAAATTTATACTTCAGTGACTAACCCTACTGTTTTTGCAACTTGTGTAAGTGAGACAGATATACGTTTATTTAAAATGTTTAGTAATTTCAAAGCTACGTCGTCGCAGTTGGACCGTGGTTAGACTTTTTTCGACGCGCGGTAATGTGGTTTGTTCCTCTAGTTTTGTATAATTCAATGATATGGACTCATTATTCGTAATATGGACATAGATCATCGATCAAAGTCGCTGCATGTGGACGCAGCCTATCTATTTTATTCCATTGATAATATTTTCTGTTTTCACCCGAGTCCGAGTCATCCAAATTAAAAAAAAATTAAAATATATTGTTTTATAACGTTCGGAGAAATTGTAGTGGTACAATATGTCCATCCGCAGTGTGGTACAATTTCTTGTCAGTTGTTTTGATATAAAAACAAAACAACCAGCCACACCAGCCATAAATACGTGAAGTAGAGATTTACCTCTACGTTTCGCTTGGTAAGTTCACGTTGCCAGAAGCCCAATTCTCCCCCCCCCCCTCCTTAAAATGGCCTCTACTCAAAGACTTAGAATATATCTACTCTATCAAATACAAAATATTTTTATCGATATTTAATATACTCTCGAGTACATATAATTTCAATCAAAAAATATAATATCACTAAGTTTTACTTATAACATAGAGCCAAAGAGATTATAATCACTCCGTTTAGGACGTGAAATTCCTTAGTAAAAGTAAGTAAATGTATGAAAGGGCCTCAAGGTACTCTACCTACATCAAGACATGCCAAAATTAACTTTTGACAAACAGTTCTGACAACATAGGCGAATTATAATAGTGATGTAAATGTCTATCCTCGAATAATTTTATCGATATAATGTTTATCGATATATTATTTATCGATATTTTATATAATAAAAGTTAAATGTCTATACTGAATTATTTATGAGAAAAATTTTTTTTACGTGGGGATAAGAAAAACACCGATGAGGATAAGAAATAAATGTTTTTTAAACACAGCAATTTGTAATTATAATATCTCTTCAATTATAAGGTACAAAAATATCTATAAAAACATAAACTAAACAACAATCTATTTTACTAGTATTTAATTAAGTAAAAAATAAATGTCAACTCTGTAGCGCAGTGGCTAAGCGTTTAGCTGCGGCACTCACTGCACGCACACACACACCAGGACCGAGGGTTGGTTCCCGCACTGAAGAAGTGTTTCTATGCTGTAAAATAAATAGTATGCATCTGGATGCTTGTTTCTAACGTTAGCTTTTCTTAAAGTGTGAAAATATTGTTTTGTTTTTAACACTGATTGGATTAATTTGCTCAAAGTGTAAAAAATACCCTGTTTAAATCGCTAGGATTCTTCACAGAGGTAATTGAGATATCTTTATTTCTCATAAGAATTTACCATAATTCACTTACATGAGAAAGTTTAAAACACATACAAACAAATAATAGTCTTATCCTACACTACCTATTAAGGCGTACACTAAATAAAATACAAAATATTCAGTTGTAATTATACATTTTTTTAGCAATTTTTTATTTCTAGAACAAACAAAATACTAATAAACAGGGTACTTTTAAAGACTTACGTAGTCAAGGCGCAAACAATGCTTGGACGCGCACCTTACACAGACCGAGCGTAGCTAGAAGCGACGCGTAAAATAGTGAAATCAAGGTACGCTCAGGTTAGAAGTTAAATAATATTTTAAGTGCTTTCTAAATGTTGGGATTGATTTTGCTTCTTTAATATTTTTCGGTAATTTGTTATACAATTTCGCACCTTCGTACATTAAGTTTTTTTACCATAATTAGTTCTTGGGGTTAAGAGGCAAAGGTCGTTTGCACGTCTTAGTCCAATTTTTTGAATTTGCTGTTTCTTTGTGAATGTTATTTGAGTATTATTTAATATTTTTCTTATTAATTTACAAGTTTTATATATATATATATATATATATATATATATATATATATATATATATATATATATATATATATATATATATATATATATATATATATATATATATATATATATATATATATATATATATATATATATGTGTGTGTGTTTGAGTAACATTTAATAATTTTGTTTGTTTATACAGTAGATATGTTGGTGTGAGGAAATCATATTTAAGTAATATTTTAATTAGTTTATTTTGTGACCTTTGTAGTGGTTCTAGATTTGTTTTCGCAGCTTTGCCCCAAACTTCAGTCAAGTATTCTAAATGCGGTTTTATGAGAGAGTTATATATATATTATATCGAACTCGGTGCGGTAAACATACAACCATACCCCGTATGGCACCAGAAAGTGAAGTTAATTTTGTTTTCATTTCAGAAATATGTGATTTCCATGTTAAGTGCGAGTCTAATATCAGTCCAAGATATTTCTCTTCATTAACTTTATTAATAATTTGGTTATTTATTTTCAATGGCGTGTAGTGTGATATTTTTTTGTTTTTTGCTGTAAATATTATAAAGTTTGTTTTTGATATATTTATAGTAAGCCGATTGCGTTGAAACCAGGTATTTAGAACATCTAAGTCATTTTGTGCGTCTTTAATAACAGAGTCTATAAAATGGCCAAAGTAGAATAGAGCGGTATCATCGACGTATAACGTTATGTCTCCATTAAGCCCGAGTTCTTTTATATTATTTATATATAAGAAACAAAAGAGGCCCCAGAATCGATCCCTGAGGTATACCACAGGTCACAACTCTGGGCTCACTCTGTGTTTCACCGATCTTAACCACTTGCCGACGATTTGTGAGGTAAGATATCAAATAGTTTTTTTAATAATCAGTCGTGACTAATTGTATCAAAAGCCTTCTTTAAGTCTATGAAGACTCCTAGTGCTATTTGTTTTTTATCAATACTAAGTTTCACTTTAGTTACGAGGTCTACTGTAGCTGACAGCGTGTTAGATTTCGGTCTGAAACCATACTGCTGCTTGTAAAAGAGGTTTTGTGCAGAGAGATAAGTTTCAAGACGTTTATATAACAGTTTTTCATAGATTTTTGACATTACAGGAAGAACAGATATTGGGCGGTAATCGCCAGGTTCCAATTTAGTACCAGATTTAAATATAGGTATAACTTTAGCGATCTTTAAACTATCAGGGAAAGTATCGTTTTCTAGATTATTATTTATGCAATTAGTAAGTTCAGGAAGGATGATGTGTTTCAAGCATTTTATTGATTTGCTATTAACCCCATTTAATCCAGAGCTAGTATTTGTGCTTAAGCTGTCTATAAAATTAGCAATTTCTTCCATTGTACATGGCTGTAACTGTGTTAGCGCGATTGAATTGGCATTGTTTGCTTTATTTGTATACGTTAAATTATTATAAGCATTTGCTAGTATCTGACTATTTAAGATCAAGCCTACATTAGAATAAAGGTCACTAAATTGTTCACATATAGCATTTTGATCCGTTATGTAACCATCGGGTGTTAAAAGTTTACTCGGTACTGATGGGTCTCTTACTTTGTTGTTAGAAAGGTCTTTAATTAGTTTCCACATCTTCTTAGGGTTGCTCTTGCAGCCGTTGAATGCTTTTGAATAATATTTAGTTTTAGTTTTATAAATGGTTCTTGATACTTCGTTTCTTTCTTTGATGAATGCTTCTTCTAATAATTTGTCTTCTGGATTCTTCTTAAATTTGTTCCATATTATATTTCGAATATTTATTCTATCTTAAATTTTCCTATTGATCCAGTCTTGGCGAGGTGGGTTAAGAATTTTTATTTTTGGGAATCTACTATTGCTGATGCAAGAATCCAGCTTCTCTTTAAATAGTTCATATGATTTATTACCAATATCTGTGCAGTTTACCATGGTTTTACATATTTGTTCAGCTTCATATCTAACTTTTTGCAGTGGTTTAGGCCGGAATTCTGTATTTCAAAGTATATTTGCTTGTGGTCAGACATAGGAGTTTCAATTATGATGAAATTAAATCTTTGTCGTTTAAGATTTGAGCAAACATGGTCTATTATTGATTTTGTTGAGACTGTTTCACTGGTACAGTATTTTTCGTCTATTTTATTTATTATATTGTAACCATTCTCCTCTAGCACTTCCTTGCAGTTATTAGTTGCCTGTTTTTTTTTAATAATAATAATATATTTATTTGCTTAAAACGTGGTATGACAAGATTTTACAAATATTATATAATCGAACAACATGTTTTGCTAGAGTTACATATAGCATGCAAAAGATTTTTATCTTAAATTAAGCCTTGTGATTAATATAGTCCATAACACTATAGAAATTATTCTTAACTAGGTATTCCAGTAATTTCGATTTAAATAATCTAGTATTTAACATTTTAATATTATTTGGTAACTTGTTATATAAACGTACATACATAGATATACAGCTTTTATTATATTTACTTATTCTAGGATTATCACTTAATATGAGTTTGTACGGGTTTCGCCGGATCCGAGGATTTACATCATCCGCCGTATTAAATAAATATTTATGCTTCCAAACAAACATACATATTTCATAAATATAAAGACATGGTAGGGGTAATAAGTCAAGTTTTTTAAACACCTGTTGACATGATTCAGTTGGTTTAAGCCCACATATTGCTCGAATACATTTTTTTTGTGCACGTAATGCTCTATTTTGATCCGTGCTATTACCCCAGATTATAAGTCCATAGCGCAGTATTAACTCGACGTATGCATGGTAGGACAGAACAACCGTTTTTATGTTGGTAACGTTTTTTAAATGTTTAAGGGCATATGCAAATTTATTTAATCTCGTAGATACATCGTTTACTTGCAATTTCCAGTTAAATTTTTCATCTATATTTATTCCTAGAAATTTTGTATTTGTTACTACTTTTATTTTTGGTATGTTAAGATTAATATTATATTTTTATTATCACATTTATTGAATTGTATATATACAGATTTGTCAAGATTTATTCTTAAATTGTTTATGTCAAGCCATTCAATTAATTTATCTATAGTGTTATTTATGTCAGTCTCATGGTCATTAATAGTATTATCTTTTTTATTAGAGGTCACAATTAATGAAATATCATCCGCGAATAATATGCATTTATGATTTGTTATATTAACAATGTCATTTACATGTAATAAAAATAAAATTGGGCCAAGCACACTTCCTTGTGGAACGCCATACCTATTGAGTCTATATTCAGACGAGTATGGTATGAGATTGTAACACATTGCTGTCTGTTACTGAGGTATGAAGATATCCACTGAAGAGTGGGCCCCCTAATCCCAAGCTTTTCGAGTTTTTGTAGCAGGAGGTCGCGTGAAACTAAGTCGAAAGCTTTAGATAGATCAAAGAAAAACCCTGTAGTTAAGTGATTATTACTTAAATTTGATAGTATTATTTTTAGGAGAGAAAAAACGGCCAACGTAGTAGATTTGTCTTTTTGAAATCCGTATTGTTCGTTTATTATAATATTAAATTTGTTGCAAAATTCGATTATTCTTTTGTACATACACTTTTCATAAATTTTGGACATAATAGGTATCAATGGTATATGTTTATATGTTGTTTTATATGTTTCTCTACTTTTTTATATAGTGGTTTAACAATGGATATCTTTAATGGATCTGGAAAAGTTCTACACGAAAAGGATAGGTTTATTAAATGGGTCAAGATTCCTATTATCTCATCTATACAATGTTTTATAATTTTTGTACTTATGTCGTCATAGCCTGCAGAACTAGTATTTTTAATGACATTATCTTTCTTCTAACTTCGTTCTCCGACATGGGTTTGAGAAACATAGTGTTGATGTTATGAGTGTTGTTTAGTAATTTTTTGTTTTTGTGTGTGTTGTTTCGTGCGTCGAATTAATATAGTGGTTATTAAACGCAGAGGCTATTTCTATTGGGTCCGTCAAAACATTGTTATTAATTATAATTTTTTCTATGTCATTTTTATCATGTGAGCTACCTATTTCCTTTTTAATAATGCTCCACGTGGCCTTACACTTGTTGTCATTTTTATTTATAAAGTTTATGTTAGCAATTTTTTGGGATTTTGAATACATTTTTGTAATAGTTTGGAATATGTCATATATTTAGCTTTATTAACAGCATTTGTTTTTCTATAATATTGATATCTTAAGAATCGTTTGGTTTTAGAACTTGCTTTAATCCCTTTACTTATCCAATTTTGTTTTTTATTATTATTTATATCTACTTTAATTCGTACTTTTGGAAAGCAAAGATTATAATAAAGGCACAACAAATCATGAAAACTACTGAAACCTACGCTAGCATCATTTGCCGCATACGCTTTCGATCAATACATTTTTTGTAAATATTCTTTAAATTTCCTAATATTATCTTTGTTATAATCTCTTTTATAGATATAATATATCGCATGCTTTTTTATATTGCGTTTTAAAGGAAACCTTCACAACTGTACTGTGTCGTGATCAGATAGATGAAGTGGTAGCACTGCTGCAGTTGCATTCAGAATATTACTTAAAATATGGTCAATGCAAGATTACTTTCGCGTGTGTACATCAATGTGTATTTTTAAATTGTAGTTGTAGGATAAATCTTGTAGTTCATTTGTGATGTTGTCTCTTTTCAATGTGTTTATGTTAAAATCACTCGCCAATACTATTTGTGCTCTAGATTGGTATTTCATAGTTAAATCGTGTAAGAGATTATTTAGTTTGCATAGAAACTGTTTCGGATCTGATTGGGGTGTCCTGTAGAGACAGACAGTTATTAACTTAATACACGTTAGTTCTATGCCGCAGACTTCAAACGTATTTTGCGACGCATATTTTTTTGTTAATGACAGTTCATAAAAATCAATCCTTTTTTAACTAAGATACAGTTGTTGACTCAGTAAATTAATGTTAAAGTCCCCAAATACAGCAGCTCTGCTTCTTTCATGTAATTGCTTGGAATAAAAGTCCAAGAAGGTTTTTAAATTTGAGGCGTCTGGTTTTCGATATACTGCACCTATATCAAGACAATAGTGGTCAAGATGAATCCACAGGTAGTGATTGTCACCTTGGGACTGATTTTCTGTTACGTGGTGTTTTAGGCTATTGCAAATGAAAATAGATACTCCAACACCTCTCATGTTACGCCTGTAATTCCTAACTCTGATAGTTCGATGAGATGACATTCGGAAAGAAGCTATACTTAGAAATGATATTATCAATTCTGACCGCTTACATTCTATTTATACAATAAAAATGTGATTTTATTTATATTATTTTCTCTGATGTAAACAATGGGTGAAATTAGTTTAAACATATACCAATGGAAAAGCTTCATATGTTAAACATATTTGTGGCAACCATTGCAAATCCGACGTTTTAAAACCTTTTACTGTTTTAAACCCAACAAAACCGAACTATTATTCCGTCAGTGAACTTAAAGCTTCCACAATTATATGTATTTTAATTAGATTTCCTTAACATGTATCTAAAAATAATACCCCTCAAAAGTCACATTTAAATTAATAAGGTAAGAATTTGATTACAAGGGCGACACTAAAAGTTTTTAGAACTGGCCAGTTGTAAACTATATAATAAAAAATAAGTTCAAATTTTGAAAATGAAAATCTTTGCCAGTATTTATATACATATATTTTATTAATTTGTCATTTGTTTACGATTTGGCGGCAAATTGAAAATTGTCCGTATCATGTCAGCACGAATTTAATGCGAGAATATTTTCGTAGAATGATTTTTCATGACTTTCGATGTCTTTTAACCCTTAAATCCCTATAAAAATCCCATGCAGTCGCATGATATTATCCGGCATATCCCGAGCGGTCGCATGCGACCGCACCCACCCACAGCACTTTAAACCATTAAAACTTATATTTAGAGACTAATTTTTTATGAAGTTTGGTATTATAAAATCCATACAAAACTTTCTATCCTGTGGTCTAATGGTCTAATGGTCTAAACAAAGGTCAGGTTTGACTTCATTACAAAAGGATTTTGTTGTATTTTGATAACAAAAAAATGCATACCAAGCGGATGTCAGCAGCGTGAAAAACACAATATATATATATATATATATATATATATATATATATATATATATATATATATATATATATATATATATATATATATATATATATATATATATATAATTATTTAAAATTAATACAATAACATTCACACGAAAATGGCGTACATAATGAACGTAGATTACAAATAAATATCCATAAACTAACTAACTTTTCATTCAAGTAAAGGATATAAGATTGATGGGTTAAAATACTGTGGGTGGGTGCGATCACACTTGACCTCTTGAATTTTGACGGAATATCGAAGCGGTCAAATTTGGACGCTTTCCGTTGGTTAAGCCAACAAAAAGTTATGATAGGCTTCGATTGGCCTTCCACGATGAAACCCTATCTCGTGCCACTGTTTAAAAATGGTTTAATGAGTTTAAACGAGGTCGCACTAATCTCACCGATGATCTGCGCAAGGTTTCTATGGCAAGGACTGAAGATAACATCTGTGATGTGCGGCGTGTGATAGAGACTGACAAAAGAGGAACTAATTAGCAGATTTGGACAAGCTTAGGCATCGGTATGAGTCAAGTGTACAAAATCCTCCATGAACATTTAGCGGTGAGGAAGCTTTGTGCCCGGTGGATACCTCATAATTTGACAGATGCCCAAAAACCGTCGGCCGTCGTGTTGATTGGTGTCGTGAAGATCGTGAAACAGTTACTGCAGAGTGTTAGTTTGTGTTGTGTTACACTAACAATTGTTTGCCACTTGTCTTAGAAAAAGTTCGGGAGAAACGAGCTCGCAGTAGGATCCTCCTTCACTGCGACAACGCCTCGTCGCACACCGCCAATCAAACAATCGACTACTTGGCAACGTCAGACGTGGAATTACTGGGTCAACCGCCCTATAGGCCTGATCTCGCACCTTGCGATTTTTGTTTACTTCCGAAAATAAAAGAAAAACTTCGAGAAAAACGTTTTATGAACGCTGAGACGAGTGGCAAAGTGCTTTTATCAGTGGTTCCATTGGATGCAGTGATGTGTTGGTATAAATGGACACCACTCGTATTTTGAAAAGATAAAATAAAACTAATAACTTGCTAGTTTGTTCAGTTTTTGATTTTCTAAGAACTTTCAGTGTCACCCTCGTATATAAATAAATTCTAAGATATTAGTAATTACCTGATTATAAATATTTACTGTTTTTTTATAGATTCATCTATCAACATTAGCTATAATGAGCACTAGTTTTGAAAGCAACTATTAGTAAATGATCTTTGCGAGTAGTATATACCTCTGTGAAGAATCCTAGCGGTTTGTACACAGTATTTGTCACAGTTTAAAGCAAATTAATCCAATCGGTGTTAAAAATACCTTTATTATAAAACTAACGTAAAAAATAAGCATCCAGACGCATACTACTTATTTTACAGCAAAGAATCACTTCTTTAGTGCGGGAACGAACCCTCGGTCCTCGGTCCGCAGCCAAACGCTTAAACAGAGCGCGCTACGGAGTCGTCATTTATTTTTTACTTAATTAAGTACTAGTATAATTGTGCGTTATTTGTTTTTTATTTTTTTATACATATTTTTGTATCTAATTATTATAGAGATATAATTACAAATTGCTGTGTGTAAAATAAATTGATTTCTTATTCTCATCAGTATTTTTACTCAATCCCCACGGAAAAACTTTTATTTTTTCGTATAAATCATTAAGTATAGAGAAATTTTTATGTAATATATCGATAAGCATTTTATAGACAAAATTATTCGAGGATAGACATTTATAGCTGAAAAGGAACCAAGCGGAACTCGACTTTCGATTAAGAAACAGAAGGGAGGAATCGAGGCTTCTCTCGATCCGGCCTCCTATAACGCCTACGTTGGGTTCGGGAACAACGTATGTGATCTCCGCAACGGAGTAACACACTAGGGCGATAACCTCTTTCTTTTTCAGCAAGTAGGTTCAGACGGGGATTACGGGTCTTCCGAAGTCGTCCCGGTCCCGACGCCTTAATTCTTCGATGTGGACTGTATAACTTTAGGGATGAATTACTTGGGAATAAAACAGCAATTATCTTCAAACCGTTCCGTGAGAGAGTAATCACTTTTCCCTATCACTTCCCTACACTTTTTCTTCTTGACTGCTGGTTTTTCACTTTTCCCGAAGGATTTTCTTATTTTTCCGAACTAATTCCCCGAACTATTTCCTCGAACGAATTGCAATAAAACCCGTTCACTAAGCTACCCCCAGAGCTATACGCGAAAGTGAGCCGCGCCATTCGCGTGCCTGCGCAACTTAACAACATGAATTTGTACTATTACTCTCTCACGTTTCACTTAATTTCTTTATTCACATAAATCATACACAAATACAAGTTATCTATTTAGGTAGCATAAAACAATATCTACACCATGATATATATTATTTTCTCGTATCACAAAAATCCTTTAATTTATAAAACAAAATATGCCTATTTTAATCACAAATTCAAAGTCCGAACTTCTTAAATATTTAACACAGAAAGTTAAAACAATGTTTCCCACTTGAATTTATACATATGTTAACTAATACAATAGTTTAATTTACATTTTCTCTATTTATTTCACTATTTAAAACACTTTTAAATTTCTTATACAAAACTATCATTATTTCACTTATACACAGGAATTTTCACATAAAAATAACACAGAATTTACCTTTTTAGCACGTACAATCAACCTGAAATGTTTTACAAGTCATTTTTACATAAATTGCTGAAATTACAAACATTTTAAATTTTTACATATTCGGCCTCCTAAGGGCGTGGCCAGCGTGCTTCCGTGAACTCACACTATTTGAACAACTAACTTTGCACGGCTCTCGGCTATCAGAAAAAATGAAAGTCTGAAATACACTAATTTTAACGATATTAGGTAAATAAGTGCTTCTACATAATTTTCAAACAGTAGGAAACTATCCCTGATAAGATTCTTATCAGTTATCATGTTTCTTATCAGATAACAATACAAGTGAATGTTTTCATTAATCAATCATAACTAATAGGCATTTGTTTTCGTACAAAACGTATCATACTTATACAAGACAATACTTATGCAATTAATTTCCGTTAATTCTGTTTATGCACAGAGTGATCATCTCGACCGGGGAACAAATCCGATCTCTAACTTCACTTTAATATTCCTTTGAATTTACTTCGTTGGAAAGACGATTTCAACCGGGGAACAAATCCGGTAACATAATTTATATCATAAATTCCCTATATGAATTTATTGAAAGATATTACTTAGAAAACAGTAAACTAGCCCGGCCTGGGAGTCGAACCCAAGACCTTTATATCATTAATTCGACATTTCTTTAAGATTTAACTAAGCATTTTCTTATCAGAACATTTCTATTGGACAATAAGTCTTTGAAAAGTTATTCGTCATCGGTTGACTTAATAAACTGAAACATTCTTATAGGCGCGTCGCCAACAATAGCACTATTATAATTTGCCTATGTTGTCAGCACATCAGTATCAGCATGTCAGCTTTCAAAAATTAAATGTCATGTCTTGAAGTTGGTCGAGTAGCTAGGCACCCTCTCAGATACATTTACCTTTACTAAGGAAGTCCCTCCTCTTAAACGTAATGATTATATTCTCTTTGTCTATGACTTAGAATCACAAATATCTCAGAACAGGGACTTCAATCTCAGTACTAAATGTGAGGATATTTTAAGAAAATATTCGTACTAATTTGGGTTGAATGTAGAATGTTAGAAAACCAATACAAATCTGTGTTTTCTTTACGTGGTAGCATTATTATTTATTACTTCTATATTAGTAATACAATTAAAATGAAATTATGGTACCAAATTTGAAACGTATCTGATCGTGCGAACTTTAACTCTATTGGGCATACTCCTGAAATTGGTCTCATAATCTGTCTAACCATGTACGAATTTATTTATCTTTTGGTAGATTTTATGAACGTGTAGAAGAAAAAAAAATGCCGTGCGTTTCGTAAAATATAGTTTTTATTAAAAAAATTCTCAATATTTTAGTGAATAATTTACGGGATAAACATAAAAAAATTCTCTTTTACTATTTTTGTTGTAAAGTAGTAGAAATAAATTTTTTGTTGTCGGCCATTCTGAAAAGGACTTATCAAAATCCAAAATGTCCTCATATATCAATTTAAATAAGCTTCAGTTTGACAGTGAAGACATAAATAAAATTTGAGAAGTGTTTAATAAATTAATTGTTTCACAATGACTGCATTAGATGACTTACCTGATGTGGATTCATTTTTTGGACTCGATTTGAGAACCGGGTCATTGATAGTCGCTGTACTTGGTATTGTACGAAATTTGTTCCTGATAATTTTACAATTAAAAATCGTCAATTCAATTCATCATCATTATTGTAACAATCATAATATAAATCTCAAATGTCTGGCTACTAGGTTTTAGTATATAGGTAAATTAATTTGTGTAGTGTAGTCGACACTTATTTATATTAATTAGTAAAGAAAAAAATAGCTACTGTATTTATATCTCCTACCTTAAGACAAAGTAAAGTAAAACTACTCCAGTGCGTGATAGGGAACTCCTATTATCTTCAAAAACTTATCACTTAGACATCCATATCAAATTGCAGTCAACAATTTCATTGAAACCGGCGGAGATTGAGCCTCGGTTACTCGCGTATTTTCAAATTTAGTACGAGACTTGATTCTTGAATAATGTAGGGAAACCCCCACTAGATGGAGTAACGATCTGGTAAGACATGCAGGAAGTCGGTGGATGGAGGTAGCTCAAGACCGTGCACTGTAGCATTTTCTTGGGGAAGTCTATTTTCAGCAGTGGACTTGTTGAGGGCTGTAAAGAAAAATGAAAAAATCTATTTCGTTTTATAGTGTTTGTGGATATTAAATGTTTTAAAAACATTTTTATTTCCCAAAATCTATATAATGGTGATATCGTTACCGATAAGCACGTGGTAAAACGGAACTTAAAATTTAATGCTTACAAATTATAAAATTTAGAGCCAAAGCACAACTACGAAATCCTTCAAGCATTAACTTTACCGTACATCGTCTCTATTTCTGAACTGATTTTATTTATTGTGTAAATTATTAGCACTGTCACTTAAATGTTTAGTTCAATAACGAACTATTTTGATTTCTTTTATTTACGCGAGTACGTACTTACACATGTAATAAAATAATTTTACTAAATCCTTATAAATAGTTTTATTCCACGAAATTATTTTTTTGATATTCATATGTTTAAATATTCCTTTTATTTTAATTAATCTAATTTTATTTAATTTAATAAAGACCAATTACGACTTAAACGTTGTTGTTCGTAATTTCATAAGAGCCTTGAAACTGTAAAACACGTCCCAAGTTTACCGGCCTACGGGCTGCGTATAAAGTTGCGAAACATGCAAGGGAATTATTACTGAAATATTTTCATAATATAGAAACTTTGCAGAGCTAACTTTCTACAAAATTTATAATTTCTAAGATTAAAAAAATCTGAATTACAGCTTCAGAAATCGGTGCGAAAACATGTAAATCAGACTTAAAATCTCTACTAAAGAAGCTCATGTGGAAATTAGTTATTCATAGTCCATTTATATTAAAAGTCACATTTTTGTCTCTTCTGAGTGATTTAAGGAATATACAAGCTCACGATAACAACTTCAATCTCGTCAAAAAAGTTACATAAGGAACTTTAAACATTAAGACTTCATACCCTTATTTATGTTCGGGCGTAACTTCTTTGTTTGAACTGACTTTAATGATTCGTAATTACCTAGTTGGACTAGTGGCCAAAAACGCAATGCTGACAATGAGGACCTTGGTTCATATCGCGTGTCGGTACAAAATTAGTTATCGAGTTTTTTTTGTCAAGAAATTCTCAGTAGCAGCCTGGGGTCAGCAAGTAAGCGGTGTTTCACCCCCGTGCCTCGTAAAGCCGTAAATCATCAGAGCCTGATCTGTCACCGGCCGTCACACCGAACTATGAGAGTGATGATAATAGAGAGCACACCTGTGTTTGTGCATACACTTGATTACTTCAAACCTGTGCTGCGCAGATGGCTAGTCTCCGGCTAATCTCCAGACCGAAATTTGGCCGGAAGTCGATCTGGAGAACAGTATACATTTTTATGTATTGTCGAGCGTAACTTATTTGTTTATGAACTGAGTTTAATTATTCTTTTTTAATTAAACATGTAAATGTTTAAAAACTGCTAAAGATGGACAAATAATAGATACAGTTTTTAATGCAGCTATTTAAAGGATAATATAACTGTAACCTTCAACATGTTATATTCTTTAGTTGACATAAAAGGGTAAAAAAAACTCGGTCAGTGCTGCCCTGACTTCAGAAGCATTCACTTTAGAATTACGTGGATTTTTTACGAATCAATTTTTAATTGCAATTTAAATAAATTTAAATCAATTTTTAATTACAATTTTAATTTTAATTTTTAATTTTTTTTACACGTGATAGAGCCACGCTGTAATTATAATATGGTTGTAGCTCGAATGGGTCAGCTCGACCGGAGAAGTGCCACGCTCTCACAGAATACCAGCGTAAAATAGCAGCATACGAATTACAACAGCATTAATGCTGCTGTGATTCATATGGTGAGTGTAGAAAGCCGCAGACCAGTTTTACTGGAATCGAAGCATTCCATCTTAGTCCTAAGGGGTGACAACGCATCTGCATTTGATTCTCAATCGAGGTTAAATGTCAACAGGTGGACTGTGTGCTCGTTTGTTACCCATATTCTAAAAAAATTGCAGCAAAATTAATACAGTAACATATTTTTTCAACTTATTAATCTTCTGTTTCAGGTACATCCATTGGCGTATGGATGCACCTTCTTTATGCCTCTGAGCTACTTGCTCGTCACAATTTGGCTTCTCGTCGCTTTATTCTTTGCTGCAAGTATAGCATTGTTTTGTGGTCTCAAAACGGTATGTGTTTTATATGTATAATACAAAATTTTGAATAATAATAATGATGTCCAGACAGAACTTCAATCACGGTGGCTAGGACAGGACAGGATGACAGTGTGCACAAGCAAAGATGCACCTATTCTCTCAATATCATAACCCATTTGGACGACAATCCAACACGACCGAAGTTATATTAGGCACATGACCAATGACTTCACGTGTTTTCGGAGGCAAGAGGTTGAAACATTGCCAACTTTCTGACTCCTTTACAATATTTTTGAAGTAATAGGTAAATGGGATAGCTTTAATTTAAAATTAATGGTTGTTTGATTCGTTGCTTGAGCTTCTTACGATCAATATATCTGAACATTAAGTTGATAATTCTGGCTGTGAGCTACCGTTGCCGATCGGCCAAAAAAACCATTATCATGAACTATTTTTATATAAGAACGAGCGGTTGCAAACCCTTTTATACGTGGTAGCGTTATATTAGTAGTATAGTTGTAGCAAGAATGGGTCAGCTCGACCGGGGAAGGACTACCCTCTCACAGAATACCAGCGTACAATAGTAGCTTAATGCTGCTATGCTGTGTTTCGCATGGTGAGTGTAGAGAACTGGCGAGCCTTTTTACTGGAAACGAGGCTTTTATCTTAGTCCTTACGGGTGACAAAGCATCTGCATTTTGACTCGTAATCGAGGATGGAACCACTTACCATCAGGTAGACTGTGTGATTGCTTGTCACCCTATTCTATAAAAAAAACCTCTGCCAAGCGTTGCATTTATAGCAAAATAATTCCATCTACGAGGCAATCTGTGAAGGAAGCAGCTTAGCAGTCAACTCTGATAGGCCGTTATGATGATAATGCTAATATTTTAAATCTTTATATATTGAACAATGGTCAAATCGATACACGATTGGATTTCATCTCCAAAACTGTAAGAAAGTATTTGTCCAATTTCTTTTAATCTGTAACGAAACAAACTAAAACTAGTAACTGAAATTAGTAACTTCAAATTCTGATACTGGTATATTCAGGAAGCCTCATCTTATTTTAAATTTATTTGATGACTAAAAATCCGACACATAAACATAATATTGTTGCTTAAACGTAAACTAAGGACATGCAAATTATTTCTGATTTCTCAGATTTACAGAAATGATTTTTCAGAATTTTGATATCTTTTTATTTTTCATTAAGCATACCGAGCAGTGTCTTTAAAAAAAATTATGGCGTAGAGGCGGTACTGGAAGTGCAAATAAATAATACAAAATTCGTCTAAAAGTCCTCCTAAAATTTTCGGTGTACCTCTATGCTCAATCTAGAAAAAGGCACATTTTCCCTCTTGTTGGCAAGAATTAGACTACATAAAATTTAAGGTGAACGTCCAGTCTCAGAGATAACTAAAATTTAATATTATTGACCATGTACGTAAAATCACTTCAGAATGATGTCTTTCTTTGCGCCATTTGGATTTGGTACGCTGTGATATTTGTGGTGTTTATGTTGATGATGATGATTCTTCTGGTTTTGGTCTACACATCACGGAGACAAAGAATCAGAGTTATCGTCGCAATTCTAGGAATGCTATGGTATATTTGTAAGTTTGTTTATGATTACATATTATATTATGGTTATGATATCCTCGTCAATTTCGAACACAATCACCGTTTATTTTAGGAACTTTTCTTCTACAACCGATAAAAGTCCAGTGCTATGGATGGGCTTCTTGCGTTTTTATACGTTTTTACTAGGCAGGACTTGCCAAAATCACATTTTAGATGCTTCACCGGTCTGAGTATCTTATTTCTGGCAAATATGGGATAATCATACCACCGTTAGTTGAAAGCCATAAGACTTTCAGACATTTCTCATTGGCATATCTTACGACACCCAGGCAAGATATTATAATCTGACTGCCCTATTAGTTCATAACGGTCGTAAGTGCAAACTTAACTGCTGATCATGAGGTCTTTGGTTCGAATCCAAGTCCGGCAAATAGATTATTGGGTTTTTCTATGAAACAGCTCGCTATTTGGCGGTGTTTCACTGTTATGTTACGGAAACTCTGTAAAACCTTTGATCTTACGCCTGATCTCTCTCCGATCGTTTTGGATTGCCATTCCATCGGATTATGGGAGTGAGGAAATTGAGAGAGCACTTGGGCTTGGATGGATGACTAGTCCCTGAGGATGAAATTCGGTACGAAGGACATTATTAGAAGTATTTGAATAACATATCAACTTTCTTATGAAATTTAGATTTATAATAGTATTTAACATGGTTTAATTGTTACCCACATTGTCAGCATCACATCCTAAAATATGTTCACTGCGATATTAAGGCTTCCCTTGAAAACTTGCCACAAAACACGGTCAGTAGCACCTGCATGGATAGAATGTGCGTAATGCTGCGTGCTTCTTCTACTAATGTAGCTTGTTTTTAATAATTAATAGTTGATTTCTTTTTCAGTGACGATTTACTTCATCCTCGTTGTCAACAGTTATAGAAAACAGCTGGTAAAAGGTCACAGCTTAGAAGAAAAAATTATTGATAAAATTTAGTTTTTAATTGAATTATTATTTGAAGATAAAAAATAAATATTAAACAAGAAACTTTAGTTTTTTTTTAATTATATTTATTTATAATTTTAAAGTTCTTCCTATGATAATATGGATTGCACTAAATAATACCAGTTGTTACGGATTTTATCGTTCCCCCGTGACCATGGGTGCTGTAAAGTGCTCGACACTTTGGGAATATTAAAAACTGATATACGCGGTAAAATCCGTAAAAACTAGTGTTATTTAAATGCGTATTGTTCGCGTATATAGGAAATCATTATTGATAGCACTAGCCATTTTTACTTGCTAATATAGTTTATGGGCTTAATGTCCTCTTCACAGAATTTCGGCCACGGCGGCCTGTCTCAACGGCGACTAGCGATAGACAGGATTATAGTGTCCGAGTGATGAGTCCGATGAGACGGCAAATCGACACGATAAGAGAGAGATCAGGTGAATCAACATTAATAAACTCAGGGGATGTGAAGTTCACACAGTTATCATACATATTGTTGCGCGCCACAGTTGATGGCACTAGCGCCATCTGGTATCAAGTATCAGAAATAGGAGTGTCAACATCTTTCTGGAACTCTCCCAACAGTGCCATCTAGTAACGAATTGAAGAGTTAAGCTTTCTAGAAAAGCCCACTCTCGAACTTCTTGCAATTAGTCGGTCGGGACCGGTATTTGCTGGAACATTCTGGATGTTTCGGTGGAAAAAGCGTATTTAAAGCCCTTGCAAGCCGCGATTGGGACAGTATTGAATTGGCGATACGAGCGAAGCTTCAGAGCAAAATAAAGTGAACTAAAGTGTTGTGTGATTAATTATTAGTGTGATTTAAGTTTTAATTGGTTTTCTCTAATAAAAGTGTAAAGGTAATTCAATCTGCAGTTTTTATTGTCACGAACCATAAGCTCGTAACAATTTCATTCATAGATACATCTTGATTTTTAATTTAATTGATCACTATAACAATCACAATAGCCCTTGCGTTCACTTATGCTCTGCTACGAGGGACTGTCATCCTAAAGTTTAGATTTATTTTATATATCTACCAGTCTGTGCGAAGTAAACGCTTCGCTAAATATATTCATAGAACTATTTTAAAACATTTCACTAAGGGGCTATCTGATCGAATGCATCACAAAATCATTACAAAATACGCCAAAACAATGTGTTTGGTAAATATAAACATGTAATCTTTGTCACTTTTTCTATACTTGCCAAATGTAGCGTTACCTTCAGATTTATTTATGGCATCTTAAAAAAATCAATATAAAACAAAAAAAGAAAAGAAAATTCTTTATTATACGTAAAAAAAATAACACATTTAATATTTACTGATACAAAATTCTAATTTTTTTTAATACAAAAAGCATAATAGCCATCTGGAACGTCTTTACAGACGTAAACAACACTTAAGAGCATGGTTAACGAAACTTATACTTAAATAAAATATAAAATAAACACTTAACAACTTAATATAATTAAAAGATTAGATGCACAATTAACAGAATAAATATTACGTATTTTTTTTAATAAGAAAGACAATTTTAGGATATTAATTAGTGACAGGAAGTCCTACCGCTAAGAGAAAAAAAAAGTGTAACTTAAACGCACTAATACGCTATCTTATCAACTTATTATCTATATAAGGATTATGGCATAGTCATACTCAATCTCATAAAGTAACGCAGCTTAGTTTTTTTTTAAATACATATTTACGTTCCACGGCTAGGAGCAAGAGTACAGAGAGCGTGAACAATATTATGTGGGTGGTGAGTAATCCGTCTCCGGGACGTCTACAACCTCGGATTCAAGTACAGTAAGCTGGTGAACGGCGTTTGCTAAGGAGTGATTCACTCGTTCCACGTAAGAGGTAGCACGGAAGTAAGCCGATTCGGTGACTTTAACTTGGAGTTGATAGGAAAGCAGAAATATTAAAAAGTGCATAAAAGAGATCTCAACTTCTTGAATTGAGGCAACGCGTGTCTGTTGTCAGATTGATCAGGGACGACTTACATCTATCTCGAACATGTTCGATCCGAAACTCCTAGCTTGATGGTGAGTATCATTATAGGTTGTAAAATAACCGGTACAGCGATCGTCATGCAGCTTGTCAAGCTTTGGCGATTACGATAACTACTCCCTACTAGGCATAATATATGGACCTCTCCACCATAAACGCAGTCGATACACGAGCTAATGAAGAAAAAATAGTTTCAAAGTAAGTAGCACTAAATTACAATTTCAGTAGCACTTAATTTTATTTGTTTATTCAATTCTTGAAGTTAAGACAATGACGGCAAGATACAAGTACACGAAAAATTATAATATGCCATTCTTCAGTTCATACCAGTGTCCAAGCACGATAAAAATGAAATATGCGATTACAGCTGAAATGCAAGAAAAAGAATTACATAAGAACGGTATAAAAAGAGGCGTGGTAGCTCAGGCGCTAAGCGCTGGGTGTGATTTTCACAGTTCGTGAATTCTTTGGGCGTTTTTTAGCGGTTCCCGCAAACTCCAAGTCAAGACACTAACGGGCACAATTACTTTAGGCCTCACGTTTAGATGTCAATGCAATGACTTGTTCAACTGCCATTCACCTTTTTATTCACTCTATACTATATAGTATTCTGGGTTCGAATCCCGGGTCGGGCGAAAAAATTAATTATTGAGCTTTTCCGTTAAGAAATTCCCAATATCTGTCTGGAGTCAAGAAGTTGGCGGTATATCACCCCCGTGCTTCGGAGGCAAGTAAAGCTGTTGGTCCTGCGCCTGATCTCTCTCCGGTCGTGTCGGTTTACCGTCCCATCGGAATATGAGAGTGATGGAATAGAGAGTGCACTTATGCTTGCGCATACACTTGGGCACTATAATCCTGTCCAGCACCGATGGCTTGTCTCCGTTGAGGCTGGCCGCCGTGACCGAAATTCGGTCTGGAGGGCATTATTATAATTATTATTACTATATGGTATAGTATGCTGTGGATTCATGGATATTTGCATGTATGATCTATTAAGAAGAAAAATGCTGATGTATTGTCACCCCCAGGGATTAATATTGAATACTTCAAACTAGTAAAAGGGATTTCTGATTCTTCATATTCTGACTACAAAACACAGCAGCTTTGTGTTGCTTTTATAAGCTGCAATATTATATGAGAATGTAAGAAATCCGTTCGTCTCATACTTTCTTCTAGCGTAAAATAGTATATGTATTCAATACAGCATATTTCAATACTAGCGGTAAGTTAAAGTATTCTTATTCTCTTTGAAACATTATTGTTAATGGGAGAGGGTGCTGATTGCTAAGATTCAGGTATTCTCTTAGGTAACTATCAGATACTTCACGTATTCACTGTATAATCATCAATAAAGATTATTATTGTTATTATAAAACTATAACTAATTTTAAAAATGAAAATCAATAATTTGTCTGATATTTAAAAGCAAAAATTTCAACTTAAGGTGAAGGCACGTTTGCCGTACCGACCGCGCCATATTTTATAATTCGTTGTATTAAATCTTATGAAACCTCGCACATTTCACCCGCATCGTACCCGCCGTATTTTATAAAATCCGGTAGGTATCCGAATATTAAAGGAGACATGCTGATGATATCATATAATGCGGCGCGTTTGATGCGTGCTAATATTCAATTTTGCCTAAAGTTGCCTACTTAGTGGATTTTCCACTAAAACCAGTGGTTTTAACTAAACTTCTAGTAGAGAAATATTGTTTACAGTGGCTAGTTTTTTCCAGTGCTTCAGTATAATTAAGATTCAATTAGTGGCAAGATGATCACTTCACCATTAACGCTTAATTTTACTGTGTTTAGGAGTATGGACTTTTACTGTATAGACAATAATGAGTAGTCAGACAAGACATGCTTAAGACGTTCCATCCATCATATGCAAATACATATCTGAAAAATCGTTTATCATCGTCCAATAAGTCTTTATATAACGTATAATATTCTCCATACAACTGCCTTTTGAAATTAATATTGTGAATCCAGAATCTTCTTCTTCTTCACATTTTATTTTCTTTCAATAAGCAGGCTGTTACGACAATTTTTCTATAGCCATCGGAGTGATTCTGAGCGACCAATATCACTATACTGTTTCTCTCAAGTGGTGAGAAAAACCTGCAAAAGTTGTAAGCAATACTAATGATTTGTGTACGGCGCATATGGCGCGTACGTGTCAATATGCGAGTCCATCAGTAAATGCGGCGCATACGGTGCTTTCGGTACGTACGGTGCTGATAAATGTGCGTTCACCTTAAGTCGTATTGATTTGGGACCCACAGGGCTTAGTTCAACTATTTGTTATCTACTTTCCTACGTTATTGCACTTTAATATTGAATCTGATCGAATTCCACCATAAACTTCATTACGAAAATTTCATAATAATTTTTCTTACCAACGGCTATTGGTCCAAATATAAACGACATTACTCCAGCGATCTTGTTCACTTGTAAATGATATAGATAAATGAAAACAATTAAGAGAATAAAAGTTTGTATCAGCCAAATGGTCGTTATTACGACCCAAATAAGCATAACCGTAGCTTTCTCCTGCGATAGTAGAAAATAAAATTATTAATTATACTCTTCATTATTTTCTTTTTGTGAAATCCCATTGATTAGAGGTTTGACATGGAGTCGCACTTGTTGCACTGTTTATTTATTAATTTATATTGTAAGTAATTGAACCGGACTCCGCCATATTTATTTTTTCAAGCGGTTGTAATGGTGGCGTAAGAATACATAATTACCTTGTGGGTGATGTGAGAGGCGACCGAGGGACATTTAAACTGGTAATGGAAAACAGCACCACCGAAAATAATTAAAAATAAAACTACGGCCTGCCTATTGGTCATCTATGGGGGAGTCCTATGTTCAGCAGTGGACTTTTGATGGACTGTTAAGAAAGGACGAACAAATGATCGAATGTCTGAACAAATGAATACCACTACACAACACAAGGATGTATTGGTTACAAAATCAATATACATAACCACAATAAATGTATTTGAGGAACTCCATATTCAATAAGGCGGTGTTAAAAAAATTCCTAAATCCATTCCAACGAAAATCGACACCGGTATGAATTAAACATACATATTTGTGAAATTACTAAACTACGTGCCCGATTGTAAAGGTAAACATCGACATCGAGATAATGTCTGAAAAATATTTAAAAAAAATTCAGGACATGTTGATTGGAGCAACTCGACGGAAACAGAAATAGAAACTTTTTTATTCAATGTAGATTATAACAATACTTATTGAAAGTCACTTTTTTCATTTACCACTGGTTCGCAAAAATAAACCTCTGTCCTGGGAAGAACCAGCAAGAAACCCAGCGGGACTATTTTTTTCCAATAATAGCTTACAATAATGTTTACAATAAACAACACAAGACAAATTAGAAATAGCTTGGTAGCGATCACCCTTCCCAGGGGTTATTATCATCCATAAATTCCTTAATATTATAATAACCCTTTTTATACAAACTTAGTTTAATAACATTTTTAGACTTCGGACCATATCTTATCCTGAAACCGTGCTCAGTTGAGGGGTTTATAATATTTTGTGGTGGTCTAGACCATCTAAAATTTTCCTTTAACTGTGAAATAAGTACAAATGTCAAATTTTATGAACAATTATTAAATTATTATCAAATAGATGTAAAAAAAACACGATCGACCTAATAGTACGTAATATCGATCTGTTAACGTCTTTAATGAAAGTATAATAAATAGCTAATCTATTACTGTTACGGACTACTATAAACAATTTGACTTTGCTGATATTAGTGAAAACGGGATCTTATTACATAACCTATCGTGTTCGTCTTGTACTTTCCAAGGCATAATGTAAAAATTTTGCATATTATCCATTATCCATTATATTTAACAGTCCAACCATGGCCATGGGCGAATGAATATATATATATATATATATATATATATATATATATATATATATATATATATATATATATATATATATATATATATATATATATATGTATATATGTATATATATATATATATATATATATATATATATATATATATATATATATATATATATATATATATATATATATATATATATATATATATATATATATATAATTTCTCGGCTTCGGCTATTTCTGTCACCTTCCAAAAAATCCGTCTGGATTAGTGACACCCTCTTACCAGTTCTGACTTTTAAGTAGCACATCATCCAATACTCTGGTTCGTGTGAGGGGTATGAAATCTAGTTTAATTTGAAAAAATTCCAATTTTGTACTCACTTTTTGTACTCCGTATCACTAGTGCTCTTTGGTTGAAGATGAATAAAAGTGTCATTGGACTGCAGTAGCCACATTTACTATTAGGCGGACGGTTAGAAAATCGACTTGTCAGTCTTACCAGTGCGCGAATATATATCTCTATTCTGTGCTGTTGGTTAACTTTATAAAAGATAATGGTTGTGATGATGACTCTTGATAATTGTTTTAATCATAACCAATCGTCAGATCCCCGGAAAGGTGTTTGAAACTTATCTAACCGCCGTCCGAGTAGAGACCCTGCGCTCACTAACCAAGCAGGGTTAGTTAGTGAGTCTGAGTATAGGTAATCCATTCATATGATGCATGCCTGCAAGCGCTCTATGAGAAAATCCTACGTCTAACAATCACTTTCAATCACTGTCGCCACCCGGCTTGAAATGGCGAAGTAAGAATATTCGCTATCCCATATATTCCCATGTGTTTCATAAGAAACTACAAAGATAAACAGAAACAGGAGATGGACAGCTGCATCCTTCTGATAATAACTCAAAATTTAATAATAATATTGCGATTGCCAACTCACATGCCAAACGTGGCAACTATGGGGATAAGAAAAAAGAGTGTGGTTTATAAGATGATGCGGTAACCAGGATTAAGAAAGGAATGCTTCGGTGGTTTTTTCATGTAGAAAGAATGAATGAAGAAAGAGTGACAAAGCAAATATACGTTGCAGAAGTGAATGGAAGAGTAGGGAAGGAACGCCTAGGCGAAAGTTTATCGACCAAATTGGCGATATATTAAAAATAAGCTAAATTAAGAGTACCCTTAACCGACGAGCATGTATGCGTAGATATATGGATGTGGAAGAGGCGAGAGAGGTGTGTCAGGATCGTGATAAATGGATGTCTGCAGTCTCTGCCTACCCCTCTGAGTGACAGGCGTGAGTGTTTATGTTTATGTTTATGGGAATTAATTTTTCTATGAGGTATTCTAAGGGAGATTCCTATGTTTAGCAGTGGACTTTCGATGATTTTGATAATTAATTCTGCAGTCGTTTCCGTTAAATAATAAAACAATACTTGAATTACTTTACCTTTTTAACTGCCCAAAGAAGCCAAGCACACATTAAAAACATTACACTATTATATATAATGGCTGTTATAGTGTAACCAAAAGCCGCAGTCCAAACAAATTTGTCACAATCGATACTCTCCATTCTCATTACTTGGATAAGTAAAGCGCTGCCAGTAGTCAACATTACGCACTGAAATTGAGAATAAAATATTCTTAGCTAAACGTTAGATTACCTTTACTCGGACCCTACTCGTCACCTTTTGACAAGCGTCAGATGATACGTAAAATTTTTGACATTGATGAGAATAATTAATATTATTTTTATTTTTATTTCCATTCTTGTTATATTTAAAAGATTATAATTAAAATATTAGCTTAAATTTTGTTTTTATTCACTCAGCTTATGTACTACATTAAGCACGTTATGATTAGTCACATGGGATCAAACATTTTCCCTTATAATGCTTTTATTATTTGTATCGTTAGATATTTAAGTATTAACTTATTTTTAAATTATTTTAATTCCAGTTTTTTTTAAATAAGACAAACAAAAATATTTATACGAGCCCACGTAAAAAAAACATATACCTGATCTGAAGCACCAACGCTCCGGGAAGTCTGCAGTCTGTGAACATGTTCAAGATCGTCCCTATCATTCCATCAGATTTGATAAACCACTAATCCTCTCAAAATAACACCGATTCCTACCAAGGATGGTATGCGAGTTATTGAAGTTAAAAAACATCCTAATTTCAATAGAGAAGATGGATGGGTGCTGCCATCTGCTTGCGATCTTATATTAAATCCAAACCCACGCATACCACTGCAAGACTTTAAGATACTGTAAGCTCCTTCTGCGTAGATTGGATCAAACATTAATATTAGAAGTCTGAAGGTAGCCGGGCTAACTATGACATTGGGATGTCAAGCATATCAGTCCCCCCCCCCTCCGTGACCACGGGTGTTGTAAAGCACCCGAAACGTCGGGAATTAAAAATAAGTTAATTAAACACATTGAGCTATTTATTATGTACTACGTACTACTCTGTTCCACTAGACTGCGGTGCATACACCGCACTTTAATCAGTCACTCGCTAGACACTTGTAGAGTTGTCACGTGTTGTGTTGATTTAAAAATCTCTTGATAAAAATATGCCGTCATGTGTACTTAGATATTGCACAAATAATTCAAGAAATGTCAGTAAAAACCAAGGACTTAGTTTTCATCGGTTAATAAGATACTTAATCAATAAAAAAGTATTATAGATTAATAATAAAACAAATTATTCCTAAGACGCCATCTCGTGTCATGGAATATAGATTATGAAATTAATATGTTCAGATGCGACATTTCTGTGGCTACTTAAGTATAGGACGAATATACACATTTTTGTAGAAACATATATAAGTTATTATAATTAGGCTAAATGTTTCATCTTTAAATCTGATTATTATTCTTTTATTTTATTTTTAGGTTTCCACATCAAAGTCAAAGTGAAATAAATTCGTCCATTTTTAACTCTCGCCCAGCATTTATGAACAACTCTTATTCTAATTTAAATAAATATAGTTGTAATTTAAATGTTGTGTTAATATGTTTTCTTAAACATACATTTAATATGTTGTTTTTATATTTGACATATACCTTTTAAAATATTCAGATAAAAATATCATTAAAATGTAATTGTGATATAATATTTAGTAATATTATATCAAATAAACAAATGTAATATGCAAAATAAGTGACAAAACTTAAATATTGTTCTCGATATAATTTACCTATTTAACAATACAATCTACTATTACCTACGGATCACTCTACCTATGTTTATTCTATGATTAAAAAAAACAACCACGCGAACACAGAGTAGCGCACATTTTTTGTTTGAGATAGCTGTTCTAGTACGTAAGTACATATTACTTCAATGATTAAACACGATCAAATCCGTAATAAGTAGTTTTATTCAATGTTTAGTGTTCGCGTAAATTTAAGAAATCATTATAGCAATAATGTTTAACTATATGTTAATATTAGTTAATTGAAATCTGTTTTATGCGATCCATAATATGCAGATGGATAAATATATAATCTAATTTTGTAGAAGAAAAATTTTTGCCCTATTCAGTTGTAAAATAATTGATAATTATTAATTATATGTCATGTTACGAAAAGTATTGTTTCATTTTATAAGACATCCTTTTGTATATTTTTCCATTTCCATTTCCATTCATATGTCACATTTACCTATACATCAACAAAATCCTATGGCATTAAAACAAAGTTCTTTGTGTGTATCTTTACTGTTCATACTTCGTTTTGTGTATATAATAAAATATGTGTAAGTAACTAAATAAAATATGTATAAGTAAAATATGTGTAAAAGAAAGCATCACAAATACTCCTATAAGTAGGTACTAATAGTCAAATAGGTACTAATTCAGGGTGGCCGAGACAGGCATTCGATCGCAGTTCAAAACACAAACTTAATTGAACCGCAACAACTTCCAAATGCCATTATCCCAAAGAAAAATCAACGCAGGGAACTAATGAAATTATAATAACATTACTATATGTCCTCAAGAGCACACCCCTTTCATTTGGTTCTCAGGTAGCACACTCAAAAATCAACCGGCTTGCGTAGCTTAATCTAAAATAAATAAGCATTTAAAAGCTTGTTTCTAGTTGCCGTACGTAGGTAGCATTTGTCCAGTTTAGGTATGCCGTTGTGCTACTTATGAGAACGTATAACTGTATAATACTAACTGTACCCTTATTCATAAAACAAGCAAATAATATTAATGTTTATACTTACCGCCATGAATATTGCTACAAATATAGCGCCGTTATAAAGTGGATAGTAACATAAAAATTTCTTTGGCACTAAGATTTTAAACGCCATGTTTGAATCAAAATCTTTTCAGTGTATTTATCGTAATAAAATAATATTAAAAATATTGTATATATATATATATATATATACGTGATGTTTTAATATTAAGCTTTTTGACATTAAATAAAACATATTATTTGACGTTGCGTGGTTAAGGATTAAAAAAAGGTTTTAGTCGATAATGTCATTAACACTGAAATTTAAAAGAATTTAAACCCCAGAGTAATTTTATGTCATTACTCTAAGAGATAAGCCTATGAGATAAGCTTATTAACAAAGAGTATATAATCACTACGTTTAGTTCTCTTGTAGTAAAAAAAAATTATTACCATGCCCTATAGCCCATGAAAGTCTACTGCTTTTAACATAGGCTTTCCTCATAGATTACTTTCTACAAAGTAAATGAATAACCCATCAGGCTAAATTATCGCTAAATGAAGAAAATCTTGCTCCGGTATAGTTATGTGAAATATTAAAATCCAGACACTCACACCCAAAGAATGCTACAGAATCGTCACAGTGTAAAAAGGTGTAAATACAAATATTTAGCGTTATTCAGCATAAACGTTCAGAGTACCTATATAGTCAACTTTACTTGGGTTCGCCAAGGATTCTAGAAACTAAAACTAACTTATCGTCAGTGAAGTTCTAACAGTGCGTAAGTCATTTTGTGAGTGTTTTGAGATTTGAATGTTATTGGATAAAGCATTGTGGCACGCATCGTGTGGACCAATCAAAACACGATTCCCGATCAATACCAACGCGTTATTTGAAAAATAGTTACATAGCGTATCTCAGTTGGTGGTGCCAACATTGCGTATGTCAGCTACTCACGTACAAACTCATCGTGCATCAAGTGCTCCGATGTTGTGATTCCGATTTAAGGTATTATTTGCAATTTATCTTGATGTTTTATTCCTAATAATATCATCTTTCTTTCTCTTTTTTCAAGGTGATTGCATAGAAATACAAGATAGATTTTCTATTAAGTGATAGCGAAGAACTTGATGATGGCATGTTGATTCTTTGCAGCGACTTAAAGATACAAGTACCAACAAAAAAAACAGAAGATATTACCGGTAACATTGACTGACTTAGAAAATATCGATATTAATAACTTATCAATAGAAATAGTTTCCGAGCGTCCATCGCCGCCTTTGCTGGGTCTATTGAGCCCTCAAAACATTCAGAATACCATACCTGTTTCGTCATCTGAACAAGTTACCATAGTACATTTGCGGCCAAGAGAAGAATTGCAGCCTTTGTCCTCGTCTGTTGAGATTTCACCGCCATTAGAAGCGACACAACCACCTGAAAATGACATTGAAGAGACATTCTTACCTTCAGCTCCATCTAGCTGTTTAAATGAAGAAGTACAGCCGCTTTCCACGACTGCCGAAAATTCACCGTCGCTATTGGAGCAGCTACCGTCTGACAGTGAGATCGAAGATATAAATTCTAACACAAAAAGGAAATCGAAGGGATTCGCACAACCTAAAAAATGGAATAAAAACACAACGAAACTGAAGCGTATGCAAGGTGAAGAATATGTGGGATACCATAGGGACAGGAAAGTTTCAGGGCAAGAGAAATTTAATGTACTGCATGATGCGCCACGTCCAGCACGTTCAATTGGTTCACGTTGCACTTCCACATTTTGCTTGTCTGATATCGAAAGAGAGAACATTTTTGGCAAGTTCTGGAAAAGCATGACTTGGGAGCAACGGGCAGCAGTACGTTGTATCTCACGTCTCCGTTTGTGAAAAAAAGCAAGTAAAAGTAAAATCTAATCCTCGTAGAAGTGAGAGTAAACAGTACTTTCTTAGTACATCAGAGGGACGTACCCAAGTTTGTCTGAAGACTTTTTTGAACACTCTGAGTTTGAAAGAGTCGACTATAAGATGCTGGATTGATAGCTCTGAACATATCATTGCTAAAACAACACCACGACCAGACGACGACAATGATGAACGCGTTATTAAGAAAGAAGACATGACATTCCTCAAACAGTTCTTCGATTCGTTACCAAAATGCCCAAATATAAATTGAACTTTGAGGAGGATTATCAAGATCTGCCACGCAGAATTCGACGAAGAGTAGTAATGCCCGAAACTTTACCCCCTATACCAAAGCTCTACCAAAGTAGCATCAAAATATCAGTAACTAAATGGAAACATTTACAGGAGTTAAAGACTGTTATTCCTTCTGACTGTCACGGGTACTATGATTCCTTACCCTATTGATCTCATAAAAGTCTGATTATAGATAAGAAGTTGATTCGTTTTAAGCAAAACATGTTTTATAATACAAATTATAATTTTTTCTTTTTTTATAAAATAAACTTTTAACACCATTTTGTTAAACAATTTTATCATTTCCCTTCTCCATTTTATCTCCTTTACCTATATTAATTAGATGAAACATGACGTAAGTCAGAGACAACTACTGGCAATACTGCGGAATTCACCAAATTACTTCAATGGAAAAGATTCTCGCGATTTTCACGAGTTCAAATCATCACAGAGTTCATTTGTATTAATAATTAAACACAATATGGCCTTATGCGTAAGTTACATCCATTTCATACAGTTTTTTCACTCTCCTGTAAAGTAGTCATTTTTGACTTTCGTACTGTTAGAACTTCACTGACGTTATGCAGTCCAAGAGCTGGAAGAGGCAGGTGCAGTGAGAGGAAAAATAGATATCTAGTCTCAACCACGACAAATGACGGAAATTGTTTTTACTACACATGGAGACACAATTCCAGAACAATTAATTAACAAATTTATAAACTTGTTTGTGACGCCGTTTACGTGGGATCACCACTTGAAGATGCTTCGTGTAGAGGCGAAACACGTGTCATGTTGTCGTCGATGATGTGTCGTCTTTCCTGGAGTGTAGTGGTGATGGGATTAGTGGTGCCGGGAGTAGTGCACGCAATTGAGGGAGGGCGGGAGGTGCTCTTCAATCCAGGTAAAACACATCATTGTATTTATTAAGCGGGTGGTTGCAAAATAATTAATATCTTTAAATTAATTATTTCTATTACATATAAAAACAAATATATATCTAAGAATGAGGATGAAGAATAAATATACATAAATCCTTGTTCGGTGCGGAATCTGAACCTGCGGCCTGCAGCGTCGCAGTCGTAATCTTAGTCACTGGGCAAAAATCCATCAAATTATAAGTACAACCGTAAATAATATTTATACAAATAGAGGTATTCCCAGGATCAGCTCAGGAACACCAACTGTGTCGTTGATCCGTTGTGCGTGAATCCTTAAATAACATACATACTGGCTATATAGTATAAGCACCGGTAACACAACTTACTAAAATTAATAAACACACAACAAAATAAATAACACACTACGTACACAACTTATAAACATTGGCTCCGTAGTCAAGTTAACGGGAGTGGTGGATGCGTTTTTAAAAATCCAAAATAAAACTAAGAGATGTCCGTACAGAAGCTCATGTACTCTAATAATGGTATACTTATTTTAATACATCTTTAATGCAGACCTTATTACATTTGCTGGCTCAACTGTTGCGATATAGGCCACACACAGGGTGCAAAGTTAGAATACTGTATGCACGTACTAGTATCGCTTTGTGTAGGGTCATAGTCATAGTCATAGTCTTTATTGCAATCAAATGGTTACAATAGATGTTATGTTTAAAAAAGTCCGCATTTGAACCCAGTTTGGGCGTAGCAATTATAAAAATATTAAATTATTATTTTTTAAGTACAATATTAGATTTTATTAATACATTACATTATTAGATTACATTATTTTAAAATTATGTAAATTTAATTTAATTCATAATCACAATGTCAAGTAAAAAGTAATTATTATTATTATAAGTAAAAATAAAATTAAGTAAAAAATAACAATTGAATAACAAAATTAAATTAAATTAGATAGGCACAGGCCGAAGTTGTTGACATAAATTAAATAATATTTGTATCAAAATATTCATTTAAATTATAGAAACATTTTTCAATTAAATATAACTTTAATTTGGATAAAAATAGTGTAGTATTCGTTAAATTTTTATGTCATTTGGAAGGTTATTAAAAATTTTAACGGTCATACAGTAGGGACTAGAGCTATGCAAAGCAAGAGTAGATTTCGGCAATAGTAGCCTATTCTTATTTGGTGTAATTGAGTATTTGTAATTTGTTTCGCTTAATTTAAATAGTTCTGGGTGGTTTTTTTACAAATTTGCATGTTTCCCAAATATAAATAGACGTCAAAGTCAAAATTTTAAACTTTTTGAAGTGTGGCTTACAACTTTCTGGAATTTTTGTGTTTGCCAAGATTCTTATAATTTTTTTTAGCATTATAAATAATTGCTGTGCATATTTACTATTTCCCCACAATATGACACCGTATGACAGCCACGAAGATGTGTATGCGTAATATGCTGACAGAGCGCTGGGGACATCTCTGCTTTTCTTTATTTCTCGTAATACGTAAGTAAATTTTGATAGCCTATTTTTTACTTTATTTATATGAGCTTTCCAGTTTATATGGCAGTCGATTTCCAGGCTTAACAAGTTTAAATTGTCAACAGTTCCTATAGGTATATTATTATAAGTAAAAGCGATATTTAGTGGTGGTTTTTGAACTGGTCGGAATTGCATAATTTTGGTTTTATTAAAATTAATCTCTAGGTTGTGATGTGTCAGCCAATTTTTAACTTGGTTCAATACTTGATTCAATGTATTATTTAAATTCTGGTCTTTTTTATGCGGAATAAGAATGAAAATGTCATCAGCAAATATAATAGAGGTTTCAGTCAATACCCTAGGTAGTTCGTTTATATAAATAATAAATAGCAAACATCCAAAAACGCTGCCCTGGGGGATGGAGCAAGTAGTGTGGATTGCTTTAGATCTAACGTTGTATATTTCGCCAGCGTCATGATTATAATGCACTATCTCTACGTATTGTTTACGGTTTTCTAGGTAAGATTTAAACCATTTGTATGCCGTATCTCGTATACCAATGTCATATAGCTTCTGTAACAGTATTGGGTATTGTACTTTATCATAGGCTTTGGACATATCTAATAATATACCTACGGCGTATTTCCTTTTATTTAAAATATCAAGTACGTTTTGTATATATTTGTATACTGCCAGTGTCGTTGATCGTTTCTTCCTAAAGCTATTTTGTGAATTATGAAATAGTTTAAATTTTTCACAGAAAGCGTAAACTCTATTTGCCTTTTCGAATATTTTCGAGGATGTAGGTAACATTGCGATCGGTCTATAATTTGTAGTGTTTGCTTTTGTATCCTTTATATGTATAGGTTTTACTGTAGCAGTTTTTAATAAATCTGGAAACGTTCCTTCCGTAAAAGATTGGTTGATTAAAATACTAAATGGAAGAGTTAATGAATCAACACATTCTTTTATTAATTTAGGTGGTAATTCATCTATTCCATAACTATTTTTATTTTTTAATTTTTTGAAAATGTTACTAGTTTCTTCCAAATTTATAGGACATAAAAACATAGTATACTAAGTACTGGTATTTTTAAATAATTGTGTTTGTTGAGATGGTATGTTTGCTTGTGGCACGTGGCCAACTGATGCAAAGAAATTATTAAATAATGCGGTTGAATCCATAACTCTGTATCCATTCTTCAAAATAAAATAGTATTAGTATATAAACATTTGTTAAAGTGAGTAAATAGTGGTAAATATCTATAGTGTGTAATTACTAACATTAAAGGTTATCCAAAAGTTCTGCTAAAAATAAACTATGTAAAGTGCGAAAAACCATACGTTCTGTAAAGAAGTAAAATAAACTAAAACCAGTTATATTTTTAAATTGAGTTATTTAGTGTGTTAACAATGAAAGAATTAAAGAAAAAGTGACACTTAACTAAGTTATTTTTTGAATAAAAATGCAAAGAAATAATACGGACCTTTCGAATAATTTGTGCAGTGTTCCGTGAGTTTTTGATTTTAAACATCCATATATGTAGAGCCAGCGGTAGGCACCATTATCGAATAAGAATATCTTTTAGCGTAACGGGTTACCTTATTGACTAAAATCTAAATTTGAATTATGACTACACAATGTTCAATAGGAAGACACGTAAAATTAATGATATTTATGAAAAAGTACGAGAAATAAACGAATGGGCGTCTTCACCGCTTCATGAAGGCTGTATAAAACCACATAATGTATCTACAGTACCAATATCAGCTAAACAGTTTTTTCGACACTCAATTTAATACCACAATGAAAAAAAATACATGGTATCAAAATATAGCACGATTATTAAACAAATAAGTAGAAATACATTATGCCTTGGATGATCGTAAGGGTTGAATTTGACGATACTTCTAAAATGTCAAATTCCCAATGAAATAAATTTCGTTTTATTTCATTTCATAAAAAATATAATTCTTTCTTTTATAAAAGCCTACTGTTTGGCATAAATTTGTTGTTTTGCAGTAAAATTAGTACAATTTTGCATTTGGTGTGTTTTTACGATTTTTGATTTATAATTATATCAGTTTTAATAATGCTTATAAAACTAATCTCAATTTCATTTAGCTGTCTTTTATTAATTTTTTGAAGAAAATTTTGTAACCTTACTTCGGAAACTTAGAGTAATAAAGTTTTTTATGAAAAGCTTTTTTATATTTTATATTTATTTATTTATTCTTTTTTGTACAGCACAATACAGAAACATCAAGTACAGTTAAATCCAAATTAAAGTATGTACAATAGGCGGTCTTATCACTCTGAAAGTGATTTCTTCCAGAAAACCTTTGCGTAGAGGAATGATGCAAAGAAAAGTTAAAATAGAGGGGGGCATACAAAATAATAATAAAAATATAATAATACATACAAATAAAGATAAGTGAAAATTATATATAAAATATCATATAATAGATAAAATGAAAAGAGTACGAGAAAGGTAAAGTAATTTATCTAATAGCGTTCTAAATAATACGTTTTAACAAGACTTTTGAAAGAGTGAAGAGATTTAGAACGACGAATAAGGAGTTCCACAATCGCACAGCAGTTACGGTGAAGGATTTCTTGAAAAAGGAAGAAGAGTGCAAAGGTGTAGAGAGAGAAAGATTGACGGAGGATCGAAGGAACCGATTGTGGGTAAGAGAAAGATACTGGAAACGGTTTTTTGAATAAAGAGGAGTGGAAGGATTAAACAGCACGCTATACAACGCGTAGAGAATGTGAGTATTCCTGCGAAGGCGGATCGGGAGCCATTTGAGCTGTTTGCAAAATTCGGAGATATAACGATACAATATTTGCGAAATCCAAATATAAATCTAATGCATAAATTTTGAATGCGCTCAAGCTTATTAAGCTGCTCCTCGATAATGTCAAGATAGCAAATATCAGCATAGTCAAGGATAGGCAGAAGTAGAGACTGGGCGAGCGTAACTTTAGTTGCCGTGGGAAGAAAATTACGCAATCTACGTAAAGAGCTTAACGCAGCAAACATTTTTCTACTGACCTCATTAACCTGTGAGGTCCAAGACATACACGAGTCAAGATACAACCCCAGGTTTTTAACATTGTTACTATAAGGGATTAGAGTGCTGTCTAGTATAATAGGGGTTAGGGAAGACCAGCCGATTTTACCAATTAATCTAGAACTACTGATGACAATGACCTGAGTTTTCTTATGATTAATCGTTAAACCATAATATTTACTCCAATTCGAAATACAAGTCAGATCAGCGTTTATAGTGTCAACTGCTTTAGATAAATTTTCAAGAGAGGACTGAGTTTAAATTTGGAGATCATCAGCATACAAGTGGTAGGAAGAGGACAAATTATGACTTATAGAGTTAATGAAAATTGCAAAAAGGAGAGGAGACAACACGCCACATTGTGGTACACCAGCAGCTGTAGTAGTCCAGGTGGAAAAAAACTCTTGCACCTGAATTCACTGTCGGCGATCAAACAAGTGACTTCGAAAGCAGTCAAGTACAGTTGGAGATAAGTTGAGAGAGCGCAGGATGCCTAACAAGATATCAAAATCTACAGTATTAAATGCGTTACTAAAATCAAGCAACGTGAGAATGGTAAGCTTTTGTTTCTCCATACCATACCGAATATCATCAGTGATTTGTAAAAGTGCAGTAGTTGTACTATGGCCATATTTATATTTAGTTATATATATATATATATATATATATATATATATATATATATATATATATATATATATATATATATATATATATATATAATGTATAATATTTGAAAGAAAAAAGAAAACTAATATCAGTAAGTAATAGTCTTCAGGTAATGTCGTCATTGAAAAACTTTGAAGGAGTTTTTATTTGTTGCATTCTTAAAATCATTAGGGAGGGTGTTCAAGTTGTATAGCCTGTATCGTAAAAAAGGATCTGAAAAAATTAGACCTATATTGCGGCAACCTTATCCTCAAACGGTTTGACTGTCGGGATGTTCAACCGTCGATCGAATGAAGAAAATAAAAATTATCCTTAAGATAATAAGGCGACCTTGGATAAATTAAAATTTAATAAAGTACAAGTAAAATTCTAGAGCATCGCCTTGGAAGTAGAGGTAGCCATTTAAGCTTTGAACCATAGGAAGAGATGTTGAGTTGATCCATAATGTTTAGAAGATTTTGTGACAGATCTGGGTTATGGTTATAGATAAAAAAAGAATACATAAATTTACGTTCGATTTTTTTTAACTTTAAATTTTATCTGCAAATCATTGACTTATATATTACTAGCGTATTTTTAATAGTCAGGCAAAGCAGAATAATGATAATTATAATAATAACTCAACTCAAATACAGAAGGCGGTGCTCCTCAATACTGCCCGCATTGTCTGCCGGTTTCTTTCCCTTTCCCCCTAATCCTCGGTCGTTTGGTCTCCCCTGCCGAGGGCTTCCATCTGGTTGGGCTTTTATTTATTGATGTACTTTTGTGTATTTATTTTATTTTATTGTTATTTATGTATATTTATCATTTTCGTTCGCAATTATATATTTATGGATCCCAACTAGATGAGAAAATTATATAGATAAAAAAATAATAATCAGCATTAATAAGTCATCGCTTCATCTTCATTGTTTTCTAGCCCTTTTCTCTTAGGTATGTATTTATTTGTTAGGATTATTATAACTGCCCTATAGTTACTTTTCTTGGAGTATTGGCTGTTATCAAAATGCAGATCCATCGCAGTACTCGTACGAATATCTAGCAAGTGAACCAATTAGGTGATAATATGAGTTGATGTACAAAAATGAAAACCAATTATATTGTTGATTAAAATCCTCCTTATGAATGAATCTATGGGGTATCTATCAGACCGACATGACTTAGGGACCTTCAATAAGAGAACCTATTCGTTTTTAAAAGGTTGGCAACGCATCTGCAATCTCCCTGGTGTTCCAGCTGTTCATGGGCGGCGGTAATCACTTACCATCAGATGAGCCGAATGTATGCCATATCTAAAATGGCAGTGACAAACTAGCCCGCAGTACACCTGGTGGTGGGTGGCCCATAGACATTTACACGTATCCTCAATTAAGAATCAAAATTTAGATGCGTTATCATTGAAGACTACGATGGATTACTCCGTTTAGGTTTTTCGTCTTTTTAATTAAATACTCGCTGCTGCAGTCACCAGCAAAGTATTATTATCCTTATTATTATTTATTTTCATTCCGTACGACCGCCAAGTTCGAAGTGACGCTATGCGTCCAAATGAAAGTATCGTCAATGGTACCTTCATTCAAGGGAGGCCTATGTTCAGCAACGGTTTTTGGTTTGGATGAAATTAATGAACGAAAAGTGAAACTCATGAGTGAGATTATATATTTGGAAAATGCATAACACAATAAATCACAGATGCTCCAGGTGTTTATCGTGTAGTGACGGTGTAAGAAATCTACTACCCTATATCATCCCGTAAGTGTCTTAAGAGGCCACAGAGTTAAAAAAAATCAATAGATGGGTGGCAGCATCTTCCTAATAATGACTATAAATAAAGAACTGCAGTTGCCAACCCACATGCCAAGCTTGGCAACTACAGCAAATATCCCTACTTTGAGGCAATTTGAGGGAGACTTATGTTCAATATTGGACTTTAATAGAGTGTAACGAAACTGCTTCAGTTGTAGTGATAAATTTCAGTGCCGAATTGATAAACAAGTAACAATATATAAAGATTTGTTTTTATAAAGTATTTTCCACGTATACTTTGTGATTTTCTCCTACTTTTTCAAAGAATTAGGGTGACAAACGAGCACACAGTCCACCTGATGGTAAGTGGATGCTGTGGCCTCAACATTTTTCCTCAATTAAGAATACAATGCAGATACGTTGTCACCCCTGAGGACTGAGGTAGAATGCCTCGATTCCAGTAAAACGGGTCTCCGGTTCTCTACACTGACTACACAAAACACAGCAGCATTAAGCTGTTATTATACGCCGGTATTCTGTGAAAGCGTGGTTTTACCGCGGTTGAGCCGACCCATTCGTGTTACAACCACAACTTAGCTGCAGCGTGACTCTATCACTTGGATAATCTATCGTTAAGATGTTTAAAGTACACAAATCATACGTACACAAACAGCCACACCCAAAACAATTATCAATAAGCCTACAAATACGTGTTCTTTGTGGGAATTAAGCCCGAATTAATGACTTACATCTATTTCCTATAGCTATACATGTCATAGTATCATTAGACCGAATTTTTCACAAAATTCTAGGGATAATGCGAAGTAAACACGGATAATTAGATGTGTTGAATGGCAATGGCTACGAAATTTTTCAATCTTACTGAAAAAAATTAGGGGTTTTGCAACTTGAATGTACTTAACTCTGATTGGTTTAATTTTGGTTTATAAGCCGTATAGTTTATGAGTAGTGATTTTTTTTATAAAATGTCAATCTAGCTTTTACACAATAGTATTGACCCAAATTTACTTCTGTAACAGCTTCGACGCTGCAGGAAGTGAAGTCCCTTCGCCCTTGCGTAGGAAATCGTAGGAACCCGTGTGAGCCGTAGTGGCTGGCGCTGGTCGCCGAAGGCGACCAATGATCCAAAGCTGTGGAGGTGAGCATGGGGGCTACTCTCCCTCCACGCCTACGGCTTTACAAAAACACTCTAGGTGTAGGGCAGACAAGAAGTTTTAGAACAGATTCGACCAATCGTCTAATTGTCGTCCGTGTTTTCGCGTTATCCCTAGATTTTTGCGGAAAACTCGGTTTGTCTAATTGTTCTACGACATGCACAACATAAATGAAATAGTATTTGTATGTATACGAGATGGACAAAATGATGTATATATCTCGCATGAATACAACATGTAAAAATCCTATGGCTCCAGTTAAGTGCGATATCAGAATCAGTATTTAAAAATTTTCAAAAAAGGGTTTCTGATACATGTACTCGTATATATGTCGCATCCAACTAACTTTAATAAGACCTTTTGTTAACAGCCTAGCCTTTTTATTAAAGTGCGCCGTTCAACTAGTGGCCTGCAATATATTAAGTCGATGCGTCTAATTCAACATTGCAACTATCTTGTATTATCAATAAGGCAGTAGGTTAAGGTGCTGCTAGGATGGCCCTTGGCCCCATTCTAAAGCCACGTTTATTTTTATAATATAGCACATAGTGCATAATTAGGCAGGAAATATTGTATTAGACGCATTGACTGAATACATACAATACTTACAATACTCTTTATTGCACACAAAATAATAAAAAGAACAACAAACTTAAATTGATAAATTCATGTACAATTAGGTGGCCTTATTGCTAAACAGCGGTCTCTTCCAGGCAAACCTTGATGAAGGATATCTTTTACGTATAAAAATATAGAAGTGTGCATAAATAGTAGATAAAAAATTATACATAACACATAACATCTATATACATACATGATCATACACATATATACATATTTATACGTATACATATTTATAAAAAAGTTATAACACATTATAGCTATATACTTACCATATATACACAAACCTTATCAAGTATAGTAGATATGAGAATGAAATATATTAAGTTGAACACATATATTAAGTTGAGACCCTTTTTACTGGAAATGAGGCATTCCATCTCAGTCCTCACGGGTGACAACGCATCTGCATTTTGATTTGTAATGGAAGATAGATGTAGATGTCTATGGGCCGCAGCAACCACTTACCATCAGGCGGACTGTGTGCTCGTTTGTCAACCCATTCTATAAAATAAAAAAAACATATTTAAATAATAATTTTTAACCAGTTTTTTGAAAGACTCAATGCTTTGGGCTTTCTTAATTGTTAAAGGAAGCGAGTTCCATAATTTGATTGATTTAACACAAAAAGAAGAACGAAAAAAAATTGAGTTGTGTGCAGATTTCACAAAATAAGTTTATCCGATAATCTGTACAATACTCGGAAACATGATCATATTTGCGGAGGCCAAATATGAACCTAATAGCGAAATTCTGAGGACGCTCAAGTTTATTTAATCGGTCCTCAGTAAGATTAGAATAGCATACATAAGCATAATCAAGGATAGGGAGTAACAAGGACTGTGCCAGTAAAATTTTAGTAGACCCATTCCTACTTAGTAGGAATGGGTAATGTGTTACGCAAACGTCGTAAGGAAGATGATGCCGCAAACATCGTTCTACTGGACTCTTTAATACGAGTATGTAGGGACCAAGAAAGATTTTGATTAATGTGTAATCCTAGGTCTTTTACAGATTTGCTAAAAGGTATCACAACACCATCAATAACAATAGGTGGTAGGTTATCCCAACAAATTCTGGAAATTACAGTACTATTTCCAACAATAGTGGCTTGGGTCTCATTGGGATTTAAATTAATGAATATCATTCAGGTTGCTAGTTAAAAAAAGTTAGTTGCTGCTATCAAAAGGCTAGGCAGTTAACTGAGAGGCTAATTAAGCTAGTTGACTGCGACATATACGTAAAATGGATATAATCATGATGTTATGTACCTAGACAGTTGACGAAAAGCAGCTTCGAAGATGCAAAATGACTTACAACAACAAATCGCCAGTAGATATCCCAGGCGTGGCGATAACTAAAAATCCTCCCTATTACAGCATATTAGCTTCTCCGTCATATACGACGTAAAATTATCAGGATGATGAAAAAAGATTAGTTTGAAAGTAAATGAAAACCAGTTTTAGTAGTTCAAAGGTTTATTTAGAAATTCAATCCTTAAAGTTAAGTATTTTGTACATGATGAGAAATTATAACTGTCAATCCACCAATTCTAGCCAGTGTCCAAGTACAACAGAAATTAAATAAGCATATAAAGCTGAAACGTAAGAAAAAATTTCAATAAAAACAATATTAAAAGTACATTAATCATAATTTTTGTATCATCTAAGGTGCAATGCACTTGGCCTCGCTATAGATTACCAAAAACAACAGTTATGGGCCGTCTTTAGCAACACAAATTACCTGTAACTTAGAATATGAGTCACATCTAGTTGGAAAATAACTTGCTTGGTCTCGCTGCAGCTATATATTGGTTGTAGCACAGAGCTCCAGAATAAGATAGCAGCTTAATGCTGCTATTTAATATGGTAAGTGTAGAGAACTTGAGACCCTTTTTACTGGATACGAGGCATTTCATCTTGGCCACCGGGGTAACAACGCATCTGCACTTTGATTCATAATTGAGGATACATGTAGACTTCTATGGAACACAGCATACACTTACCATCAGGTGTACTAAGTGCTTGTTTGTTTCCCTTATTCCATTAAAAATACCCGGATACTGGTAGATTCTGCCCGAAACCCACCGACTAATACCCAACGATGAGGGACACAATGAGGGCGACTCACTGTCGACAAAGGTTTACGGGATCTTCATTCAGATTGTAACTGCGGCTTCTTTATCAACGCGATGTGAATTTAACACTTTCTGGAGTGCTTAGGCACCCCGAACCTTTACGGAGCATTTACAATGTTATCAAACTACGTCAAACAATCGTTGTGAATAGTCTTACGTCGCGTTATTGCAATTTGTCCGCCACGCTGCTTCTCGATTTTTTACTAAATTATAAGATATTCATCGGTCATGGTGGACATTTTCTTCCCTTAAACCCTTCTCAGTAAGGTACATCATATTTTTCCTTACCAATAGATATTAGTCCAAATATTAAAGTCAGCATTCCATAAATTTTGTTCAATTCTGTCTGATAAATACATGTCGTAACAACTATCAGAATAAATTTTTGTGCCACCCAAACGCTCGATACGACGACCCAAATAAGCATCACTGTAGCACTGCCCTGTGATTGTAGAAGGTCAAATTATTTAATCATACTTACAATTACAGTTGCCTCGTGGTAAAACCCCATTGATTATAGGATTGACATGTACTTGTACCGGTAGCATCGATTTTCTTATATACTATGGAAATAAACTGGACTAATCAACCATATGTCATAAGGATATATTGATAACTCGATTATTGAACTTTTATACGTGGTAGAGCCATGCTGCAGTTATATTAATAGTATAGTTGTAGCACAAATGAGTCGGCTCGACCGGGGAAGGACCACGCTCTCACAGAATACAGGCGTAAAATAGTAGCTTAATGCTGCTGTGTTTCGTATGGTGAGTGTAGAGAACCGGAGACCCTTTTTACTGGAAACGAGGCATTCCATCTTAGTCCTAACAGGTGACAATGCAACTGCATTTTGATTCGTAATCGAGGACAAATGTAGATGTCTACGGGCCACAACAACCACTTACCATCAGGTGGACTGTGTGCCCGTTTGTCACCCTATCCTGTGAAAAAGGGAAATTTATTTCAACTTATAATAATAATACCTGTGAAACTGATTGCATGCGGTGAAGGAAAATTTCGTCAATTTTTTTTTTACATTTTATTAGTTATTAGTTACTTCATAAAGGATATGGCAATTGCAGTTTTTTATCCTTAGTTTTATTGTTTTAGTTTAGTAGTAGTAGTTTTAGTTTAGTTAGATATGGGGTAGTGGATATTCTTACATCGCCTCTAAATGGTAACAGTAATTAAAATATTTAAATTTGGTGAAATGTTGAAGTCTCTCAACATGACATACATGCCATGCATGGGCAATGCAGAGGACTCCATCTTGTCCCTAACCCATGCGCCGCTATGAAGTGTATAATTATAAACTTTTTTTACTTTAACAGTGAAGCAAGTACATGTGTCAATTTAATAAAAGTTATTAAATTAAATTGATAGTCTTGCCACACTCGCGTAAAATTTGTTGAACATTATTATTGCTTACACTCATTAATATACCACCACGATGTTAAGAGCTTCGGACCGTTCGTAGCTAGCGTAGATAGGTTTCTAGATCAGCATCACGAAACAAGAGTTTACCAGAACATAATTCATCTTTAATTGGAACGGGAAATTATTGAGCATCAAGGGAATACGTGAAACTATTTCCCCACTTCATAACCCGACAAATCTATAATTCCATTATATTATCTTTTTACTTGATTTTCACTCAGTTTACACGGGACTTGCTGGTTTGGAATACCGATCTTCAGCAAGATATTGTGAGCTGTGATAGCTTCTACTCTTGAATTATTTAAAAATTCTATCGTGAAATACGTGGCACTATCCTGACCAATACAGATGTAATAAATATACCACATAGAAATTCAGAAATTTAAATAAGTTAGATTATTCTTCCCTTGTCATCAATATAATCGTTCCAGCTATAGGCATTTTTATTTAAAAAAAAATTAAATTTTATTTTCGAAGGGCTTAATACTTGGTCAGGAATCTTGATATAAAGTGCGTGTACCATAAAATAAGTAACAACCGGCTAAGCGTGTGTCGGGCCACGCACAATGTTGAGGTAGGATTCCGTAGCTGCCCGTCACAATACGTGAATTAAGTAGGGGCTTTTTTTGATAATATGAGCATATCAAGTGAGTTTAGAGCACATTTTCTCATCAGGCCTAGATCAAAACTTCAATACAAGACAATTATAGGACATTAGATACTAGTAGGTCGTACCGCTAAGAGGAGAAATCAAGTGTTGCTTAAACCCACTAATACGCTATCTTGTGAACTTATTCCGTGTATAAGGATAATGTCATAGTCTTACCCAATATCATAAAAATAGTGCAGTCTAGTTTAAAAAAAAGTACATATTTACGCCACACAACTAGGAGCAAGTGTAGACAATAGATTCAACCAGAACCATACGTCAGTGGTGAGTGATCCGTCTACGATCGAGACGTTATTAATTTCCAATTAAAATACAAGCTGGCGGATAGCGTTCGTTAAGGAGTAGTGATTCACTCGTTGTGCGTAAGATAGCTCGTATAGTCTGAAGGGTGGCGATTACAAAAAATACTAGCAACAATACGACTAGGCACTACATATGGGTCTCTCCATGATAAATGCAGTTAATAATACAATTGCTAATGAAGAAAAAATATTTTCTGAGTAAATATCCACCAGTTTCATAAGAAATCCTTGAAGTTCAAACAGAACGAACTCTACACGAAAAATTATACTATCTATTTTTTTAGTTCTTGGCAGTGTCGAAGCACGATAAAAATAAAATATGTAATTACAGCTGAAATGTAAGAAAAAGATTTAAATATTTAAACAAGAAAAACATTAATTTGAATTCGTGAAATTCGCTCTCATTGGGGCAGCATGGCGGACATTTCCTTGCTAGAAAAACCCGCTCAGAAATGAAAGTGTGCTGATTCAAAATCATATTAAAATATTATGATTGACAACTCAGCCTAGCGTAGCAACTAGGGAAAAAACCCTTTGAGACAATCTATGACATAGTCTTTGGGACTTTAAATGAGCTGTAAAGATGAGGATGATGATGAATTACTTTATCTATCTATTTTTGTCGATAATTAATTCTGAAATCTTTTGCCTTAAATAATAAACAATAATTGGATTACTTTACCTTTTTAACTGCCCAAAGAAGCCAAGCACACAATAAAAGCATTATAAAATTGTAGATAATGGCAGATATATTGAACCCAAATGCTGAACTCCAAACAAATTTGTCACAATCATTACTCTCCATTCTCATCACTTGCATAATTAAGGTGACGCCAGTAATCAACATTACGCACTGAAATATGGAATAAATATACTCAGACCTATACCAGCCGTGTGTCACTCCTGCTAGCTGCGTGAAATAATTACCTACAATCGCGAGGCACCCAGGGTACATACGCAGTCGGCACTAGCGCGTTCTAGGCGATTGAATGTTTCCCCGGAAATACATGTTGACCAAGCCTCAGCCAACGCGAGCGTAGGCAAATTGATACAAGACGAGTGCTACAGTCTACAAATTGGTCAAGTTCGAAATAGACCAATTCCAAGGCCAATGTTCACGAGTTTTTACGAAGCTATCTACATGTTATATATGGAAGACATAAAAATTATTAATTAACCAAAATGCTAAATAAACTGCATCTTATCGCACTAAGATAAAGTTTATGGAGTGTATATTTACTCTTCTTGCGTCTTTTTGTGTATACAATATGTAACAAAAGTCAAAAGGCATTTGAGGTATGAATCGGACCAATTTACTCTATAAATTATCTAGTACCTACTAATAGAAATATTTATGACGCTTTCTTTTTCAATGTAAGTTACACATATTTTATCATTCAACATGTAGCAAAAACCCTGTGGTTCTGGTTGAATGCGTTATCAGAATTAATATTCAAACATAGAAATAACTATACTTCAAAAAAAGGTTATTTTATACATGTTGTACTCGTATATTATATGTTAATTACCCTTTCTGTTAAGCGGTCTGAATGATATTCAGCGTGTCAGTTAAGAGTTAGTAAAACCACATAATATTTACAGATAAAATTTATTATAATTCAATCAATGTTTTCAATGGTCAAGTTTTCTGAAAAAAGTTATATATACACGTTTTAATACTGATTCTGATGGTGTGTTACCATACCAAAATATGTGTAAGTTACATTGAATAAGAAGCGTCACAAATATTCCAATTAGTAGGCACTAATAGTCATGTATAGAGTTTATTGCTCTAGTTCACACCTTAAATGCCAATTCAGGGTGATCGAGCCAGACATTCGGTCGCGGTTTAAAATATATACCTAATTAAAGCTCGAAAACTACAAAATGCCACTGTTTCAAATAATAATTATCGCAGAGAACGAATGAAATAATATATTCGGGGGGGAGGGGGGCATTTGGGCAGGAGGCCCAAATGCCCCCCTCCCCCCCCATCAACATGATAGCGGAATTAAATAATGATAGACTACCCCAGGAGGGTACCAGCACCCCTGGAGAATCCCTCGCTGAGCATCCACGACCATGTTTCTCCACTTCTGAGCGTGGGTGCTCAGGCTGCCCCGCGTATTCTGGGGGGGGGGGGGGGGGCAAAATTCCGCTCAAGACTATAACTGCGCGGGGTAAACGGAGCAACAAGACCAAGGCGACCCGTAAACGCCGTCCACTACCATCTCGAGACGGCGAGGCCGGCTCTGCTCTTTCTGACCGAGACGCAGGTGTCCTCTCCGGCTGATGTCTCGTATCTCTCCTACCCGGGGTACAAACTGGAAAACTCCTTTGTGCCTCGGGCTGGAGTTTGCGTTTACGTCAGAGAGGACATCTGTTCTCGACGCCTCGGCAGACTTGAAGGTTCGGACCTGTCCATCCTTTGGCTACGCGTAGACAGCGACGACCATCCGCGCGTCCACGGGTGCCTCTATAGGTCCCATAGCGGTAATGCCGAAACAGACCGACTTTTCGACCACGTCCAAATGGCTGCGTTGCAAATGGATTCGTTGCTACAGCAGATCCCCTCCGCAGAGATCGTGATCCTCGGCGACTTTAACGCCCATCACGCCGAATGGCTTGGTTCACGTTTAACCGATCATGCGAGGAGATCTGTTCATGATTTTGCCTTGGCATATGGTCTGACACAACTGGTTACTTCGCCTACGCGGATTCCAGATGTGGAGGATCATGCACCTTCCCTGTTGGACCTTCTGCTGTCCTCTCACCCGGACGGATATCAGATTTCCGTCGACGCCCCTTTAGGCTCCTCGGACCATTGTCTGGTCCGGAGTGATGTGCCACTCACGCTGAAATCACGGTTGCATTCTGCAGGCTGCCGCCGTGTTTGGCACTATAGATCAGCCGATTGGGATGGGATGCGGTCTTTCTTTGCATCCTACCCTTGGGGGCGGGTTTGCTTCTCGCCGGATGATCCCAACGTTGTTGCGGATTATGTTACTGATGTGGTACTTCAGGGTATGGAACTTTTTATTCCTTCCTCTGTGGTGCCCATTGGAGGCAAATCTCAGCCATGGTTTGGTCGCTCCTGTAAAATAGCATCATGCTATAAGCAGGAGTGCTACCAAGCCTGAATTAATGCATCAGCGTCCCGGGATGTAAACACCAGCGCTCTAAAAAAGAAGTATAATTCCGCCTCTAGGTCCTTCAAAAGAGTCATTGACAAGGCAAAGTCAGAGCACATAGGCAGAATTGGCGAGAAACTAGTTCGCCTTCCTTCTGGAACCCGTGCATTCTGGTCTCTCGCCGAGGCTGTCCAGGGGAATTTCTGTCAGCCATCTCTTCCATCTCTGCACAGGGAGGACGACTCACTGGCCCATACTGCAAAGGAGAAAGCCGATCTTCTAGGCTCTTTCTTTGCATCTAACTCGACTCTCGATGACGGGGGGAGTACGCCGCCGACCATCCCGCGGTGTGAGTGCTCCATGCCGGAAGTGCACTTCACACAGCGCTCGGTTCGTAAAGCACTCCTCTCCCTGGACATCCACAAGTCGAGTGGGCCTGACGAAATCCCCCCAATTGTGCTGAGGACGTGTGCTCCAGAGTTGGCACCGGTTTTAATGCGTCTTTTCCGGTACTCCTACTCCCTAGGCGTAGTCCCAAAATCATGGAAGACGGCTTTCGTCCACCCGATCCCTAAAAAAGGCGACCGCTCAGACCCGTCCAACTACCGGCCAATCGCCATCACCTCCTTGTTCTCCAAAACAATGGAGTCCATTGTAAACTGCCAGCTCATGAGGTACCTTGAGCATCGCCAGCTGATTAGTGACCGCCAATACGGTTTTCGCCGTGGTCGGTCAGCTGGTGATCTTCTGGTCTACCTCACTCACAGATGGGCGGAGGCAGTAGAGTTCATGGGGGAGGCATTGGCCGTTAGTTTGGACATTGCGAAGGCCTTTGATCGGGTTTGGCACAAAGCGCTTCTTTCGATGCTCCCTTCCTATGGGCTTCCCGAGAAATTTTGCGATTGGATCACCAGCTTTCTTGCAGATCGGAGCATCAAGGTCGTTGTAGACGGTGCAAGCTCCGATTGCAAGTCTATTAATGCTGGTGTTCCACAGGGCTGCGTGCTATCGCCAACGCTGTTTCTTCTGCATATCAATGATATGTTGCATACCCGTAACATTCATTGCTATGCAGATGACAGCACTGGTGATGCTCTTTACACCGGCCGAGCCAATATTTCTCGGGAAAACGTCTCCGAGTGCCGGGACAAACTTGTGTCTGAAGTCGAGTCTTTGCTGAACAGAGTCTCGGATTGGGGACGACTAAATCTAGTCCAGTTTAACCCCCAGAAGACACAAGTTTGCGCGTTAACCGCTAAAAAGAACCCCTTTGTCGTATCCCCTCAGTTTCAAGGCACTCCCCTTGTTGCCTCAGCCAGTATCGGAATCCTCGGCGTCGACATATCGAGTGACGTGCAGTTTCGTGGTCACTTGGAAGGGAAGGTCAAATTGGCCTCTAAAAAGCTTGGCGTGCTCAGCAGAGCGGGACAGTATTTCATGCCGGCACACCGCCTGCAACTTTACAAGGCGCAGGTTCGGCTGCACATGGAATACTGTTCCCATCTCTGGGCTGGGGCTCCCCAGTACCAGCTCCTTCCACTTGACCGCATCCAGCGCAGAGCGGCTCGAATCTTCGACGACCGAGTGCTTTCCGATTGGCTCGATTCACTGGCGCTGCGAAGAGATGTTGCATCTCTTTGCGTATTTTATCGCATCTATTACGGGGAGTGCTCTGAGGAATTGTTCGGATTAATCCCAGCCGCCAAATTTCGTGAACGCACTATACGGCAAACGTCCCGATACCATCCACACCATCTGGATGCTTGGCGGTCCACCACTGTACGTTTCACAAGGAGTTTTCTTCCACGTACAACCTCTCTGTGGAATAGTTTACCACCGGCGACTTTTCCGGACCGATACGACCTGGGGACCTTCAAGAAAAGAGCTTACTCCTTTCTAAAGGGCCGGCAACGCACCCGCAATTCTCCTGGTGTTGCGGTTGATCATAGGCGGCGGTAGTCACTTAACATCAGGTGAGCCGCATGCTCGTTTGCCCCCTTTTCTATATAAAAAAAATGTCTTCAAAAGCACAACCCCTTCCAATTAGTTATCAGGTAGCACACTCTAAAATCAACCAGCCTTTGTGCTAGTTATGAGCATGTGTAACTGTACCACTATTCATAAAACAAGCAAATAATATTAATCTTTATACTTACTGCCATGAATATTGCTACAAACATAGCGCCATTATAAAGTGGATAGTAACATACAAATTTCTTTGGCACTAAGTAATTAAACTCCATGTTTCCATCACAATCTTTTCAGTGTATTTATCGCAATAATATGTTCTAAATATTGTATCATATGTCCGTGATATTTTAATATTAAACTTTTTGTTTTGTTTGTTTTTATTTGATGTTGCTGGGTTACGGATTTATAAAGTTGTAATCGATGGCATCATCACTAAAATTAAAAAACGTTAAGCTTATGTACAATGAGTATATAATCACTAAGTTTAGTTCTCTTGTAATAAAAACTTATAGTGTCACTATGACTATCACTACAGTACATGAAAGTTCACTGCTTAACATAGGCTTCCCTCATAAATTGCCACGAAGTAAGTAAATAACAACCATTTTTGGCAGTTCCGGTATAATGTTATGTGAAATATTAAAATACAGTCACTCACACCCAAAGGACGCACAATGTTGAAAGAATCACCACAATGTAAAAAGGTGAACATATGTATATTTAGCGTGATGTAGAATGAAATTTCGGAGTAGGTGCCTTAATCAACTTAACTTGGCTTTGCCAACAGTCCTAGAAACTGTAACCAACTTATGCAGGTCAAGAGCTGGAAGAGACAGGTGCAGGATCACGGGAGGAAAAATGAATATGTAGTCTCAACCATGACAAATGACTTCAATTGTTTTTTTTCTACACGTGGGTACACAACGCCAAAACAATTATTCGTTATCAAGAAATAGATGGGGTAGAAAGGTTTTCGTGTGGCAGCCTTGTACTTGTAGAAGGAGTGTAGGATGGCCCCCTGCCAGATGGAGTGACGACCTGTTAAGACACACAGAAAGTCGATGGATGCAGGTGGCTTAAGACCGTGCTTTGTGGCATTCCTTGGGGGAGGTCCATGTTTAGAAGTAGACTTGTGAAGAGCTGTAATGATAATGATGAGTATCAGTACGGAAATAAGAGACCATGGAACCAGAAATAAGAATCGGATGGTATTTGACCAATTAAGGAACTTATTCAAGGAGTACATAGCAAAACTTCTGATTTTACTATGAATGACTACTGCCTGTATGAGTGAAGATGATTTTAACACAATATCTGACTACTTCGAATTAATTTTCTATTTACGGAAAGTGTCAATTAAAATTATATTACTACTATATTGTTAAAGTAAGAAAAATATTTGAATAGTATCTAACACGACTAAGTAGGCTGTATGGTCATTGATCGTTGCCTGTTCCGAAGAAAACTTCACTTGGTAACTTCAAGTTCAACTTGTCATGCTCATTTGTCATATGGCATTGTGGCTGTGTTTGTAATTTCGTGTTTTTACTTTCGTGGATTGAGTTAAGTTGACCCTCGGTTTTTCTCTTGCATTACAGGTAAATAAATACTTGGGTTATGAGAGGAACAGAAAAAATAATTTACAGCCTCTGGCTGCTTTTCGAGATGACATTTTATATTTAATAGCAGAAAACAATTTAAATAAGTAGAGTTTTATTTTACTTTATTTAATAATTTCTACAAAACTGCATTCTTGAGTCCTTTTCAATTTATTTAAACAACTTATCACGAGAACGACTGATTTAAATATATAACCTATAAATCATAAAACATAAATCAAAATAAAACCCCAGGTTCTGCAAGAATATGATTTACTGACATACTTATCACATATTTAAATGTTCAAAATAAAACATATTTTAACTGTGTTCACCCTGGGCCCAAACTTGTATGGAATTCTAAATCAAACGTTTTTAAGTTCCATTGCTGAAGACTACGTTCGTAGCTGATCTTCCCTTAGTTGGTAACCTAAATTAATATTTATTGAAAATGTTTAGCAATTTCATCAAAATGCCGAATTTCACTGAACCATAGATAAAACGAGTTCATCGATAAGGCCGTTTTTTTCTATAGCTACCATCACTATAATTGTCTATGGTACATAAAAAAGCTAAAAAATCTTCTACAACCTTGTAAACGTCTATCTTTATCTTAATGACAATCTTTTTATCCTATAGGAAACGTCATATGCATAAAGAGTTCGGTTACATAAGATTTTGTTCTGTTTTTAAGACTCTCTCTATGCTAGTAATTAATCTGAGGTGAGGACAGACATAATAAAAAGTGTATTTTTATGATTGTCCCACCGCTTGTTTACACAATAAATCATAGAATACTATAATACACAATAGAATGGCTGTCAACCTTGTTTTGTACGAGAATCGGCATCGCCGGGAGCACACATACAAGCAATTACGTCGTATTATTACTACAACAAACCCGATTCGTTGTGTTAACAGACTGAGTGAATTTTCACATTTTAGACTTTTGATTAATGTTCCGAATCATCATTAAAAAATAAATCGTTTAAATTTTAACACATATTTATTTGTAAGTGAATAGTTTCCAAAGTAATCGTAAATACAATCGCAGTAAGTATCATTTTTTTCTTACTGTTAATAAAAAGTTGTTGAACACGTTTAAGATGGGTAACATCATATTAGTCCATTGAAGTAATATGTACTTACGTACTAGAACAGCTATCTCAAACAAAAAATGTGCGCTTATTACATAACATAATATTTTAAAAGGTATCTATGTCAAATATAAAAAAACATACTAAATGTATGTTTAACAAAACTTATTAACATAACATTTAAATAACAAAATATTGATTTAAATTAGAATAAGAGTCGTTCATAAATGCTGGGCACGTGAGAGTTAAAAATGGACGAATTTATCCCACTTTCTCTTTGATGTCGAAACCTAAAAATAAAATAAAAGAATAATAAACAGATTTAAACATGAAAAATTTTGCCTAATCATAATAACTTATATATGTTTCTACAAAAAAAATATGTATAGTAATATGTTCGTCCTATACTTAAGTACCCACAGAAATGTCGCATCTGAACATATTAATTTCATAATTTATATTCCATGACACGAGATGGCGTCTTAGGAGTAATTTGTTTTATTATTAATTTATAATACTTTTTTATTGATTAAGTATCTTATTAACCGATGAAAAGTAATTCCTTGGTTTTTACTGACATTTCTTGAATAATTTGTGTCGCAGTGGAGTGGAACAGAGTAGCTGAATGCAGTGTCGCCTCTAGTACGTAGTACGTAATAGCTCAATATATTAGTCTGTGCATTTAAGCAAACTATAGTATATAATGGTATCGCCGCTATCACCAGTAAAACTTGAGTGTATTTATTTTGAAATATATCCGAAATATTTTATTTTATTAATTTTGTACGATTTTATATTAAAAGATAAATACTTACTAAATAACAATAATAGTAGTAATAGTACAAGTACAATGAAAAAAAAATTGTATGTTCCAAATACGAGATTGTAAATTTTTCGATTAGAAATCCAAAATTTTACTTCAATAAATATAAGACAATATCGTAGTTTGCCGCCAAAGGGTATTAAAGATAGATAAATAGACAGAATCATGTGTATGAGAAATCCATACTCTACTATCATAATGCGAATGTCTGTCTCAGGCTTTTATGGCTAAGCCGCTGAATCTATTTTGATAAAATTGAGATAGTTTAATGCCTGGTTAAGTCAAAAATTGATATGACAGTTAAGTAGACTGTAAAATCAACTTTAGTTTAGTCGTTATTAGCCGTTAAACAGCCAATTTGGTTAAAAACGGTGAAATTGGTAAACAGATGCTAAGCTATTCAACCGATTTTGACGAGATTTGGTATTCAGATAGTTGGAAAGATTTAAAAGGCTAGGTTACCTTTAATCATCATAGAGATAATGTTGTACAACTGAATTCTAAAGTTGCTATGAATACAAAACTAACTAAAACTAGATGTTCGTCAATTAAGAAGGTACTTACTTTACGTTTATGGAAATGAAAAATATCAAAAAAGTACCAATAGTAGTAAATAGTACAGTACTGGTAAGTCTACACAAGGCAAGCGCGAAATTGGATAAAAAAGTATGAATATATATATATATATATATATATATATATATATATATATATATATATATATATATATATATATATATATATATATATATATATATATATATATTACTTTTAATACAAAACCCAATCCTTTGTGGGTAATGAAGGGTGAGGTGAATATATAGTACATAGTAATGATACGTAACCAGAAGATCGAATCTGAAAATTTATTGCAAGTTTTTAATGTTATCCTACAGAGGGAACAAATTTATAATTTTATAAAAAATGTTAAAATTAAGTTCAATAAATTATTAGTTTTCATCGCAAATTATCGTATCTATTTAATTCTTTATTAAGCCTTCTTTATTAATTTTTTATTATATTTTCCGTCTTATCAGTATCGATAAAATTTTGTTACATCTCTAGTACTTGCAATATCAGTTGTTTTTGACACATCAATATTTCTTTATTTTTGTTATATAATATATGGATATGCCTCCTTTATTTAAACAATTCCATTTCCCGTTTTTCTTACGATACTTAATTATTGCACAATTCGCCATTTTTTAAATAATTTGCATGCAGCGACACTTGACACTGAAATTGGAAACGTTTGTAACGTCAAAAGAGATGTGTTGACATTTATACGTCTGAATTGACATGTTAGTGACATTTAAGTGGCTACACGGGCTCCGCCCACTCCCCCGTTCTATTATGTATGTATTATAGTATTCTATGCGATAAATCTATCCTTAATCCACGTTGTCTTTCCAGAAGCCCTTAAAACTCTGACATTAAGGACTTTATTTAAAAAAAAGGGGACATATGCTTGACGGAAAGCATTAATCTCAAATCTCAAAAATATAAAATAGGTTATGAATGCTCGAACAAATGTCTTCTTTGAAAAAAAAATCTGAAGAACAAAACGATTTTAGTGTGCTGGAGTACGTTTCTGGCTGTTTTTAAATTTATAAAATGTATAATGGATTGTGTACAACCACCGTACCACCGTTCCACCGGACTCTCCTGACTTTGCTGGAATAGATTACCATTTTTTCCAGAATTTAGACAACTTCTTACAAGGAAAAATATTAAACGCCGATGCGGCAGTCCCAACCGCCTTCAAGAAGTTTATTGATTCTCGCCCCCAGAGTTATTTTAGTAAATGGATCAGTGAACTACCAATGAGATGACAAAAGTGCATAAATAACAACGGTGCATACTTTGAATAATTAAATATATTTAACAAAAAAAATGACTTTATATTCCTCCCGTACAGAACGTCAATTTCATATGTAAGGACTTTTTTATTATTTACCTAATATATAAATTATAATAATACCTAATATATATAAATACCTAATGTAGATATTTTCACCTGATTGTCACGGCCGAGGCTGAAGCGAAGTCATGGTTTTCTAGAGTATGTATTATGTTTGTGTATTTCTTAGGCACATTCCACTCATAACGGATTTATGGAAGCGTTGTAAATGACATGTAAAATACATGTATATTTTTAAGGAGCTTTACGTACTTAACGTTTGTTTATAATTACGTTACGTTATTATAGTCTACCATATTTACGCGTACGATATATGGATGTGACACACCTCTAAGTTACGTCTCCCGCGCCGACGCACACCTTTCTTTATTCTAACCTTGACAGACTAATTTAGTTAGAAAACCGTAATGGTTTCATGACTCGCAAGCTGGGTGGTCTGTGGGTGCCTATGATGAATATCGTCGTTACGTAGGCATCAGGTGGCCGAGTGAGATCAGGCAACACATCGTTGCCTTAACATTTAGAATCAGGCGTATTCAAAGAGACGTAGTTACAATAATAATGCTTGCAGTGATAAGTGCTTTTAATATGGCACCATTAACGAATGAAGATTACCGACGTTCAGCCGGAATGATGTTACGCTACATTGCCTAAAATGGCAGACAATGTCTATCCTAATTACAAAACGACCACGAAGGTTCACTTTACGATAAAATTTCTAGCCACAATGCAAAAAGTGCTATTGAATGTGGTGTTATTAAATTTATTTGTAAGGATATTGTTACGCGCTCCAGTCGACGACACAACTAGCGCCATCTAGTGTCAGGAACGAGAGCGAGGGGAGCGTTGCAGTTTATGACATCACAGATCTCTCAACCGACAGCGCCACCCGAAGAACTAAGTTTCTAGAAAATCTATACTCGAACTCTCGGTACCTTGCGCGTGTTTACTTGAACATTCCGGATATTTTGCTAATTTAAATAAATAGGTGGCGCAAGATGCGATCGGGACAGAGTGAACTCGGCGACACAAGCGAAGCTTCGGAGCGGAATTAAGTGAATTAGTGTGTTTAATTATTAGTGTTTTTAACTTTAATTTGTATAAAGTAAATTAAAGTGTTAATTTAGGTAATTCTATCGGCAATTTTTATTATCACGAACCTCAAGCTCGTAACAATTGGTGTCAGAAGTGGGATAAATAATGCCGATTTTACCTAAGGAGGGTAGTGCGGCCAACAGCACCGCCCAGCAGCAGCAGGGAAACGAGTAAAAGCCAGAACTGCGGGGCGGGTGCTGGCTGATGTTAAAAGAGCCCCAAGGATCTCGATCTCACAAACCCATGATGGGAACAGTCTAATCATCAAGGGTGAGGTCAACGGAATGCCGTGTAAACTGACCATAGACACTGGAGCCTCTCGTACGGTTGTTAGTTCCCAACTTATAAGTCAGTTCCTTGGGGACTCTGCATACAACCGAGAACGCATTAATTTGGTAACAGCCACCGGTCAGCGTATACCCATCCGTGGAGAGAAGGAGATGGAGTTGAAGCTAGGCAACGTGATCTACCTGCATAATATCATCGTGGCTGATATAATGGACGACTGCATCCTAGGCCTAGACTTTATGAGGAATAATTGTTGTGAGATCGACGTTAAGCAAGGTGTTTTGAAATGTGGACAGGAGGAACTTTTTATGGAAGGTGCGTTACCAGGGAACGTGTACAGCATTAAGAAGATTGTTCTTCCGCCGCGACCGGAAACGATTGTTCCGGTTAGTCTTCCCCGAAACGCTGGGCAAGCTCACCGTTGTGTACTTGTGGAAAGGGTAAACAATGACCTTCCATGGAAAGTAGCTCGAACCTTGGTCAGGACCACTGACATCTCAGGAGTACGTGTGCTGAACCTTTGCGACCGGGACCAGATTATAGAAAAAGGCACATTAATTGGTACTTGTGAGGAAGTGGATTGGTTACGTCGGTGCCAATATATATCGAGTGGGACCCCCAGCAAGGATGCAGAAACGAGAGTGACCACACTTTTGGAAGACTGTCGCAGTGTTCTGTCCCCGAACGAATTGGTCAAGGCGAAGAAGTTGTTACTCGAGTACGCCGATGTATTCTCATCAAACGATGCTGACATAGGAAAGACTGGTTTAGTTCAACACAAAATAAACACAGGTGAAGAGTTGCCTATCCGTCAGCGGCCAAGACGATTGCCGGTAGCACGTGAAAAGGAAGTGGAAACCATGATTGAAGGAATAGTGAAGGATGGTGTTATTGAACCTTCCTCTAGTCCATGGTGTTCGCCAGTGGTGCTGGTGAAAAAGAAGGATGGCAGCATGCGGTTCTGTGTTGATTACCGCCGTCTGAACGACGTTACAAAGAAGGACAGCTATCCCTTGCCAAGAATTGATAACACGCTGGACATGCTTACAGGAGTAAAATGGTTTAGCACGCTGGATATAAAAAGTGGCTACTGGCAAGTTGAAATTGACCCTAAGGACAAGGAGAAAACTGCTTTCTCGACGGGAAAGGGTCTGTGGCAATTCAAAGTAATGCCGTTTGGGTTGTGCAATGCTCCAGCAACGTTTGAAAGGCTGATGGAACTTGTACTTACCGGGCTAATTGGCGATGCCTGTCTGGTCTACTTGGATGACATCATCATCGTGGGCCGTACGTTTGAGGAACATCTTCAAAACCTGGAACGCGTGCTCATGAAGATTCAGAGTGCCAACCTCAAGTTGAGCCCGAAGAAATTTTCACTATTCCAACGGCAAGTTAACTTTTTGGGGTTTGTAGTATCGGAAGAAGGTATCCGCACAGATGCAGAGAAAATCGCCGCTGTCAAGGATTGGGCAGTTCCAAAAGACAAGACGCAGGTTAGAGCATTTTTGGGTTTGTGCTCCTATTACCGGCGATTCGTGAAGAACTTTGCAGATATAGCCAAACCTCTGCACAAGATAACCGAGGAGAAGCGACATTTCTGCTGGGATGAAAGTTGCAATATCGCATTCCAGGAGCTCAAGGACCGTCTGTGCAAAACACTTATTTTGGGATACCCTGATGCAAGCAAAGAATTTATAGTTGACACAGACGCAAGTGATATAGGACTTGGCGGTGTGCTGTCTCAACGGAGTGGTGACCAAGAGGTCGTGATAGCGTACTTCAGCAAGTCGTTGTCAAAACCGGAAAGGAACTATTGTGTCACAAGACGCGAATTGCTCGCTGTGGTAAAGTCGTTGCAGCATTTTAGCAAATATCTTCTGGGACGAAAGTTTCACTTACGAACTGACCATGCTGCACTAAAATGGCTATTGCAGTTTAAAAACCCAGAAGGACAAGTTGCGAGGTGGATCGAACTACTGCAGGAATACTACTTTGAGATCGAACATCGCAGTGGGAAATCTCATGGCAACGCGGATGCATTGTCAAGAAGACCTTGTCCTGAGGATTGCAAACATTGTACTAGGCAAGAGAGTAAGGAAGTGGTATCCGTGAGGATGCTCAGGGCAGACCACCTCAGCAACGAGTGGAAGGACAGCTTACTACATGCACAGCAGGAAGATCCGGACATCAAGCCGATTCTGGAATGGATAAAGGCCAGTGCTCCCAAGCCCAAGTGGAGTGACGTCTCAGCGATGAGTTCGACCAATAAAAGCTATTGGGCCCAGTGGGACAGCTTGCTGCTTCAGGATGGAGTTCTGTGTCGTAAATGGGAAAACGTTCGGGGAGACAGCTGTCATTTGCAAATGGTTGTCCCTAAAGCTAAAGTACCGGATGTTCTACAGCTGTACCATAATGATTGTTCAGGAGGCCATCTGGGAGTTAAACGAACTCTACTGAAGATCCGAGAACGGTTTTACTGGGTCCACTGTCGAAACGATGTCGAGGACTGGTGTCGCAAATGTACAAGTTGTGCGGCTGTAAAGGGACCTCAGACTCGTAGTAGAGGTGCATTGAAGTTGTACAATATGGGTGCACCATGGGAGAGAATAGCCATTGACGTGGCGGGGCCGTTTCCGGAGAGTGAAAGCGGTAACAAGTATTTCATGGTTGTGATGGATTACTTCACTAAGTGGCCAGAAGTCTTCGCCATTCCAAATCAAGAAGCTTCAACAGTTGCAGATAAACTAGTTCATGAAGTCTTCTGTCGTTTTGGAGTACTTTTAGAGATTCACAGCGATCAAGGAAGGAATTTTGAGTCTCAAATATTCCAGGAAACTTGCCGAGTTATGGGTACTCATAAAACAAGAACGACTTCTTATCACCCGCAATCTGATGGAATGGTGGAACGATTTAATCAGACATTGGAGAGGTACCTAGCAAAAGTTGTAGACAATCGGCAACGAGATTGGGACAAGCACATACAACCGTTTTTGTTGTCATATCGAAGTTCTGTTCACGAAAGTACAGCAGTGACACCAGCTTTCGCAAACTTTGGAAGAGAATTACGGCTGCCTGCGGACCTGATCACCGGGATACCACCTGATGCCCCACGCAGTATAACCGATTATGCAAATGACTTGCGGAACAAAATGAATGACATTTATGAGCACGTCAGACAATCGGGCCAGCAAATGTGTGAGAAAATGAAAACCCGGTACGACCGCAAAATGAACAGTAAAGGGTTCAACGAAGATTCATTAGTGTGGTTGCACAATTCAGTCCGCAGCAAAGGGAAATCTCCTAAGCTTCAAGCTAAATGGGACGGCCCGTACCGGATTGTAACCAGGATCAACGATGTGACCTACCGGATACAGAAAGGCGCAAGAGGGACTCCTAAGATCGTCCATGTGGATCGCTTGGCGCGTTATTATGGGACCGATAATGCTCGGGACGAGCACGTCTTAGGAGGGGGCAGTGTTACGCGCTCCAGTCGACGACACAACTAGCGCCATCTAGTGTCAGGAACGAGAGCGAGGGGAGCGTTGCAGTTTATGACATCACAGATCTCTCAACCGACAGCGCCACCCGATGAACTAAGTTTCTAGAAAATCTATACTCGAACTCTCGGTACCTTGCGCGTGTTTACTTGAACATTCCGGATATTTTGCTAATTTAAATAAATAGGTGGCGCAAGATGCGATTGGGACAGAGTGAACTCGGCGACACAAGCGAAGCTTCGGAGCGGAATTAAGTGAATTAGTGTGTTTAATTATTAGTGTTTTTAACTTTAATTTGTATAAAGTAAATTGAAGTGTTAATTTAGGTAATTCTATCGGCAATTTTTATTGTCACGAACCTCAAGCTCGTAACAATATTATTGCTTGATAGTTTCTTTTTTTTCGAGTATCGGCTATTATCAAAATGCAGCTCTATCGTAGTACTCATAAGAATACTCACGAGTGAGGTTATATGTTTGGAAAATGCATAATACAATAAATCACTGATGCTCCAAGTGTTTATCGTTTATGACGGTGTAAGAATATTCACTATCCGATATCCTCCCGTGGGTGTCCCCAGAGGCAACAGAGTTAAACAAATCATTAGATAGATAGTAGCGTCTTCCTAATAACGACTACAAATAAAACACTGCGGTTTCCAACCCACTTGCGAAGCTTGGCAACTATGACAAAAATCTCTCCTTTGAGGCAATTTTTGGGCTTGACTTTAATAGCTGTAAGCTCCAGTTGTAGTGATGAATGTCAGTGCCGAATTGATAAAGAAGCGACGATCTATAAAGCTATGTGTTTTTATAAAGTACTTAACATTTACACTATCATTTTAACCTGTGTATATTTAAGATGTTCAAAGTTATGTTCTTTAGTTTAAGCATACTTACACAAACGGCTACACCCGAAACAATTATCAGTAAGTCTTACAAATACGTGTTCTTTGTAGAAATTAAGTCCGGATTAATGACTTACATCTATTTTGTATAAATATATTTCATTTATCTTGTATATATTATATACAAGATAATATGTATGTATACGAGATGGACCGATTGATGTACTTACTTACTATTCATACGTGGTAGAGACATGCTGCAGTTATATTAGTAGTATAGTTTTAGCACGAATGGGTTGGCTCAACCGGGGAAGGACCAGGCTATCACAGAGTACCAGCGTAAAATAGCAGTTTAATGCTGCTGTGTTTCATATGGTGAGTGTAGAAAACCGGAGACCCTTTTTACTGGAATCGAGGTATTCCATCTTAGTCCTCACGGGCGACACCGCGTCTACATTTTGATTCGTAATCGAGGATAGATGTAGATGTTTATAGGCCACAGCAACCACTTACCATCAGGTGAACTGTGTGCTCGTTTGCCGCCCTATCCTATAAAAAAAAATTTAATTCTGTTGACCCTAAAACCCTACGGTTCCCGTTAAGTGCAATATCAGAGTCAGTATTCAAACTTGAAGAAATAACTACACCTCATAAAAGGATTTTTGATACACTTTGTACTCGTATATGTGGCATAAAACTACCGAATTTTTTTCCATAAAATACTGGAAAATCCTGTGCAATTTAATAAACAATTAAAAATATTTCTTATTAATAAATGTTACTATAATTTAAATGAATTTTTTGACGATAAATAACGATAAAGTAAGAATACTTAGACTATACATTGTGTTTCAAATTAAATTATTTTTATAAAATAATATTGAATGTTGATGATATGATAATTTGTAATTTATGTTTAAAAATTAGATAATACGAAATAGTTAGCCCTCTAGTGTTGCTATGCCCTTGCGGGGCGTCACATGTATACCGATCAAAATTGTACCATCTTAAATTTGTAATGTGACATGCAATAAACAATTTGAATTTGAATTTGAATTAATTGGCCTTTCTGTTAACAACCTAGCCTTTTTATTAAAGTGTGCCATTCAACTAGCGGCCTACAAGATATTCAATCGATGCGTTTAATACAATATTGCAACTATCTTGTATTATCAGTAGGGCAGTAGGTTAAGGTGCACCTGGGATGGCCTTTGGGCCATCCAAAAGCTACGTATATTTTTATAATATAGCACGTAGTACGTAATTAGGCATGAAATATTGTATAAGACGCATCTGTTTCAAATCATTCAGGCCGCTAGTTAAATGGCAAAAGGCTAGGCTGTTAATTGAAAGACTAATTAAGCTAGCTGGCTGCGACATATACACAAGATGGATGTAATCATCTACGTCGAATCGTAAGTAAATTTGTCGAATAGCAGCATCGAAGATGCAAAATGACTTACATAAAAAGCCAGTAGATTTTCCAGGTGTGGCGATTCTAAAAATCCTGTCTACTATATCCAGCATACGGGCTTCTCCGTCATATACAAAGTCAATAATTAGCTGGTTAATGAAAAAACTTTGTTTAATAGTAAATAAAAGCCAGTTTTAGTAGTACAAATCATCCAATTCTTTCCAGTGTCCAAATACAATAAAAATAAAATAAGCATATACAGCTGAAATATAAGAAAAATGTTTCAATAAACACAATATAAAAAGTAGGTTACTTATATTAATCATAATTATTAAATCATCTTAGGTCCACTGTACTCGGACTGCCTATAGATTACCACAAATCACGGTTATGGGCCGCCTTTAGCCGTACAAACTTCAAGTAAGCAGTCCTCTGACACTCTTGCTACCTGCGCAAAATAATTACCTAAGGTCGCGAGGCACCCAGGGTAACATACGCAGTCGGGGCTAGCGCGTTGTAAGCGATTGAAAGTTTTTAACGCTGTTTAAATGTTTTTTTTTTTTGTAAGTCCTTATTGAAATAGTTTTTGTGTAGTGTTTAGTATTGTTCGCGATGAACAAAAGAAAGAAATCATAGATCTTCTCAAAGATTTATTTGACTGAATTTACAATTTTATTAATTATATTATTTCTTGGTATTGTGCTTGTGTCTTGTTTGTTCGAAGGATAGAATGGGAATGTGAGAACGAATATGAGTTGTCGGGTGTGGGGAATGACATGGTGAGATGACATAAATAATGTAGTGTGACTGGTTGAACGTACGGTAATGTATAACTCTATACAATAAGCATAATATTAAGCGCCTTATATTACTGCAATAGGGTCGACTGTTGACTATCTGGCGTCGACAAGTACATTTAATTGTAGGATAAACAGTCGAAATTTTTTAATGTAATTTACAATTTATATATATATATATATATATATATATATATATATATATATATATATATATATATATATATATATATATATATTGTGTATATTGCATATTTGATCAATTGTAATGACAAAAAGTCGTTACTACTATAACGATTGATGATGAGAGATGAGATGCCAAATGACCAATAAAAGGTTTTAGATATATTCTTTAATTTATCGAAGGATTTCAGTAGGAAGTTGTGAAAGGTGGATTAATTTCATTTTAGGTATACTTATAGCCAAAAAGAATTAAGTAATAATTTATCTCCTGAAGTAATACCTACGTACTTTATTACAAAACATAGTTGAAATTTACTTCACTATCCAAGTATCTACTTTCATCATAGTTATTATAACTCAAAATCCTAAAATAAAACTTTATTTACTAACAAGATTTATAACTAAGTAGAATAGGATCACATTTCTGTTAGTAATTGTATTCGAGGTTTATTTGTTGTTTCTTCCTAGCCAAGCATGGCGATCCCCGACAAATAGCCTTGCAGTTGCCCTTGCAATTTGCATGCGTTGGGCATCGCAGAACTCACACAGGTGTGAAAATTTGTAATTTGTTCATAGTCAGAATAGGTACTTCACCTAAGTAACTTTATTAACATTTCGCAATGTATTTTTGTACTCTTTGTTGACATCCCTTAGTAACCACAAAAAGTCTGCCGTGACTTGGGAAGGAGAAAGGATGCAAAGTAATATGGACACTCGCGCGCAGCGATAAAGCTTTATTTTGATTGCGCGCGCGATTTATCAAATTTTTAATAATAATATAGGCTACTAAACGTTGGCAAGCAGTCAACATCAAAGAAGTGCAACTTCTGTATGTAGTACTATTATTTATTCTGTGATGTAAGTTAGATCATAAGGTAGTCACATATAGTTAAAAAAGTAGCTTGTTTGGTCAGTCTACAGCTATACTATGATTGTAGGCTACAACTTGGAGCACAAATTGTTAGCGTAAAATAGTAGATTAACTTGAGATCATTTTACTGAATACGCGGCATTCCATCTTAGTCCCCAAGGGTGGCAAAGAATCTTTTTTATATAAATTTAAATATTATACATACATATACATAAACACTCACGCCTGTCACCCAGAGGGGTAGGCAGAGACTACGGACTTCCATTTGGTACGATCCTGACATACCTCTTTCGCCTCCTTTACATCCATATATCTACGCATACATGCTCGTCGGTTAAGGGTACTTCTAACGTGGCACATTTTCAAAATATCGCCAATTTGGTCGATAAACTTTTTTCTAGGGCGTCCCTTCTAGACTCGACCGTTCACATCTGCCATATAAATTTGCTTTGTCACTCTTTCCTCTTTCATTCTTTCTACATGACCAAACCACCGAAGCATTCCTTTCTTAATCCTGGTCACAACATCATCTTGCATACCAAATTTATCTCTTATCACGCAATTTCTCACCCTGTCATTCGGACTCAACCCTAGCATATTCCTTAAAAACCGCATTTCTACAGCATTTATTCTACTTTCGTGCTTCTTCGTGCTTTCTTCTTTCGTGCTTTTTGAATATTATATATAAGAATATTAACAATGCTATAAACATTACTAATATTCCCCTTAACTCGTGGTAAGCTCAAATTGCTTGCGTTACGAGTGGTTCACGCCAGTAGTCGAATGGCGGATTTGAACCCACGACCTTTTTGTGTTTGCGGTCCGCGCCCTGCTATTAGGCTACTGTTGCTTCGAATAATTGTTAGTTTAGTTGTTTTACAACTGAGAATAAATGTAGACGTCTATGGGCCACAGTATACATTTTCCACCAGGCGGATTGTGTGCTCGTTTGTCGCTCTTATTCTATAAACAATACTCGACTGCTCTGGGGAAACTTGTAGATTATGCTAAACACCTACTGAATTATACCCCACGATTGTCTCCTTCAGCATTGACGAAGCGTTCTCCATTCAGAACGTGACTGCGGCTTCTTTAATAGCATGCTGCGAATTCATGTCTTCCCGGAGTGCTCAAATAACCCAAACTATTGCTGGCTATTACATTGTCATCAAACTACGTCAAACCATAGTTGTGTTATGCAAATTGTCCGCCGCACTGCTTCTTATGTACTAAACTTTTTTAATTTCTCAGACATGCAGTATTCGTTGGACACGGTGGACACTACCTTGTCTTAAAACCCCCTCAGAAAGGCAATATTTCTACTTTTCATACATTCTACCATAATTTTCCTTACCAAGGGATATTACTGCTATCACTAAAGCCACGATTCCATAAACTCCTGTCAATTCTGTATGATAAAGAACCGCTACAACAATTATCAGAACAAGTTTTTCGAACACCCAAATACTTGATACGGCGATCCAAACAACCAACGCTGTAGGTCTGACCTGTGATTGTAGAAAATCAAATTGTTAATTTATACACACGATAGTTGTCTCGTTGTTAATGAAATGTAGTTGTGACACGTAGTTATACTGGTTGTAATTATTAAATAATTAAACTGGACTAATCAACCATGTGTCATAAGGATATATTGGTAACACGAACTATGATGAAATTTATTGCAACTGATTACACAAGTTGAAAGAAAATATTGTCAAGAAATCTAATATTACCGTGACAGCCTATTCAAATCCACCGCTGAACATAAGCCTCCCCCATAGATTTCTTATATTTACGTGAACAGTACACATTGATTAAAACTACTTTTACGGAATTTATCGCGTTAAAAATAAATTCCGTAAAAGTAGTTATAATCAATCTCCCCCATAGATTTTCTATAGTAATATATGCCGCAGTTTTTTAAGTTTTTATTAGGAAGACGCTGTCATCCATTTCCTGACTTGTTTTCTATCTGTCTCCTCTTACGACAATTATGAGATGATATGGAGTAATGGATATTCTCACACAGCCACTGCACGGTAACAGGAAGGAAATCTACAAGTCTGAGTAATGAAAATAATTAATTTTGGGCAAATGTGAAGGCTGCCAAAATGCATGTAGGTAGTGCGGCGGACCCTATTTTGTCCCCAAACTATGCGCAGCCATGAAGTGTATAACAGCAGTGGACTTGTAAAGGGATGTGATGATGCTGTAGCTGACGTAGTAACTCAAAATAGGATGATGGTAACTGAAAAACTTATTTTCAAAGCACACTTATAGAGAGTGGTATTCAAAAAAGTGTAATAAATTAAAATAAATAAATAGTCAAAAAAAATCAAAATAAATCTTTAAATTATTCACATGCCAAGTCCTACAAAAATGACCACAGTTCATTATCCATCTATCCATTCCTCGCAGTGCAACCCTAAGACATACATGACCGTAAAAAAATATTCCGTAAACCACCATTGCCCTAAACTATCATGAGTCTCGCCCGCGTAAACCAAGAGTACCACGAATGGAACTGTATGATGCTGCATAAATCTATGAATAATTGTATATAAATATAATTCTACCAACCAAAAAATGACCAATGGAACTGTCGGCGATCGATCCTCTCTACCTACCCCACGAGGGAAAATGTAAAGCTATAGCAGTAAACTTAATTTGTTTTCTTCTCATAAAATGCTTACTTCTTACGGTTTTAAACATTATGTATATGTGTATGGAACTGTAACAGATTTTACTAATCCATTTGGATTAGTATTTTCTAAGTTGGTCGACTGTGACTTGTTAACTTGTCAAGCCTACTTATTTCTTTAACTTATATATATATATATATATATATATATATATATATATATATATATATATATATATATATATATATATATATATATATATATATATATATATATATATATATATATATATATATATATACTACTCTGTGTAAAAAGTATCGGGAATATGTCAATAAAAAGACCCGCGTAAAAGAGGTCGTTCTAATTTTTTTACTGCATGTTGGTAGCACTGTACTGATTTAGCGCGCAAAGTTTGAGCGGGATCTGTCATTTAATTTGTTTTAAACTACACTTTTATTGGTCATAGTTTTGAGTTCTCGGCGATTTTTACAATGGAAAATATTGTTGAACAAAGAGTGTGCCTTAAATTTTGTGTTTCGAATGATAGTTCATGTGGTGAATCACTAAAAATGTTGCGAAATACCTACGGCGAATCGTGTATATCGAAAACAAGGGCTTATGAATGGTATAAGGCTTTTAAAGAAGGCCGAGAAGTAGTAGTAGACTTGCCTCGTTCTGGTAGACCTTCAACCGCTACGACCAAAGAAAACATCGACAAAATCAAGAAGCTAGTGCTCGAAAATCGACGTATGAGTCTGAGAGCGTTGGCTAGTGAGGTGAACATATCTTTTAAGTCCGTCCACAACATTCTCATTGCCATTTTAGGCATGAAACGCGTCGCCGCTCGACTAGTTCCAAAAGAGCTCAATTTTGTTCAAAGAGCGCAGCGAAAGCATGTCGCTGAAGACATGGTTTCTCGAGCTTCTACGGATCCGACCTTTATGAAACGTATAATAACTGGCAACTAGACATGAGTTTATGAGTACGACATGCAAACAAGCTAACAGTCTTCAGAATGGCATCTCGAAAACGAGCCGAAACCCAAAAAAACGCGGCAAAGTCGCTCCAAAATCAAGGTGATGTTGACAGTTTTTTTTGACTACCGTGGTGTGGTTCACTCCGAATTCCTTCCAAAGGGAGAAACAGTGAATAAAGAATATTATTTAGGCGTCATGAAGCATTTGCGTGAGAGTATCCGCCGAAAACGTCCATATTTGTGGCAACACAACTCATGGATGCTGCACCATGATAATGCACCATCACACACAGCCATTATAGTGAAAGAGTTTTTAGCGAAAAATTCAACAAAAGTTCTCCACCAAGCACCGTATTCACCTGATATGGCTCCGTCTGACTTTTTTTTATTTCCCAAGTTAAAATTACCACCTCGAGGAAAACGTTTTGAGGCGATAGAAGCCATAACAAAAAATTCGCTGAATGAGCTAAAGGCCATACCGCAAATAGCCTATGAAAAATGTATGGAAGACTGGGTGAAGCGTTGGAGATGTTGTATTGCAAGCGATGGGGCCTACTTTGAAGGCGATAAAATAAATTTAGATGAATAATTTTTATTTTTTGTTTTATTGACAAATTCCCGATATTTAGTACACAAAAGGTATATAACCTGATTATGTGATATTTTGCGGTTAATATTAAAATAGTCATAAATTATTTTACCTTTTTTACTGCCCACAGAAGCCACGCACAAATTAAAACCATTACAAAATACTGGACAGCGGCAGTAATATTACAACCAAATGCGGTTACCCAAATAAATTTCTCACAAGATTTTTTTTCCATTTCTAATGTCTCCCAAACCGTACCTAATCCAGCAATCAAAAATGCACACTGAAATTTTTAAATAAATTATTCTACACTATTCTTTTTGTATATATTTAAAGATAGTGAACGTGGTAAGTATATATTTAAAGATAGTGAACGTGGGACTCGATGATATCTATACTCAGGAGCTCGTCGTCACCTTATGAATTGAAGAAATGGTAAGAAATATGTAAATGAAGTCATCTAATAATATATAAAATTTTAATAAATTGTAATAATAATAATTTTGAGAATATACTAACATTTACTACTTTTATGAAACATCTGCAAAACAATGTAGTATTAAATCATGAAACTATTCCTGAGATAAAATTTTTGGAGAAAAGAGTGTACTCGTATGATGTTAAGTAAATGTCAATGAAATTGTTTTCTTTAGGGTTCAAAGATGCTTTAAGCTATAATATTATGATTAAGATAATTAAATAAAGTATTTCTTTTCTAAATATAAACCAACTAGTTACAAATTATTATTAAGGAAACAAGGAAAAAACACAGATTATATCAATATGGATACTTACGCCCGTGAATATTGCAATAAATACTACACCACCATAAAGTGGAAAGCGACATAAAAATTTCTTGGGCACTAAGAATTTCAACGCCATGTTTCAAATTTCAGTGAATTAGTTAGACGCTTTATTAATTTTTAATAAATAGCCACAGAGTACATTATATATACCTGGAATAAATAGCAATGCAATCATAGATTATTATATACATAGATAATACAAACCAGAAGTCATAAACTGCATACATGTACCTATGATATTCACCTACTCAAATATGCAAGAGATATGTTCAACGAGCTGTATAAACCATTAACGTTCCTATATTAGTAATCTATAACAGATAACTATAATAATAACTAAATTCGCCGGCTCAGTGTTGCATTTTGGAATTGATCGATACATTAATTTAAATGTTATCTTACGCGTGCATACGTGCGTGCGTACGTGTGTGCGCGCGTGTGAATTTCATAGTACGTATGTGTGTAGTGTAGTGTTATAGGTTTTTACATTCTAAACAATATTTATTGTTAATATTTAACGCTCTCTTTATTTCGTAATAAATAATAGTTTCTTAAACTGTATAGATATGCAAACATGTTTGGAATTTTAAGGCACCCGTAATACATCATACGTTCGTTATATTGTTTGAGTGAAATGGCACACACGGATTTGTTTTTTAGTTTTTACATAGGAGAGTTGAAAGGAGAGGAGAACCGGGTTCGATCCTCACCGGAACTAATGAAATTGTTAATTGCAATTTTAAGTGCCGATTTACCGCGTGCTCGGCGGTGAAGGAAAACATCGTGAGGAAACCTGCATGTCAGAGAAATAAGAAAAAAATATATCGAAGACATGTGAAGTTCGCCAACATGCATTGGGGCAGCGCGGCGAACAATTCCTTGCCCTAAAACCCTCTCAGAAATGAGCGGAGGCCTGTGCCCAGCAGTGGGACGTACATAGGCTGTAACTTTACTTTACTTTACTTACATAGGAGAGGGGGCAAACAAGCATACACTTCACCTGATGTTAAGTGACTACCGCCGCCCATGAACAACTTCAACACCAGGGAAATAGCAGGTGCGTTGCCGGCCTTTTAGAACGAAGCAAGGTCTTTTGTTGAAGGTCCCTGAGTCGTATCGGTCCGGAAAAATTGCCGGTAATAAACTGTTCCACAGAGAGGTCGTACGCGGAAGTAAACTTCTAATGAAACGTACAGTGCTGCACTGCTAAGCATCCAGATAGTGTGGATGGTATATTATTATTATTATTTATTATTATTATTATTTTTCCACGTAGTGCGTTCATGAACTTTGGTGGCTGGTACTCGTAATAATCCGAACAATTCCTTAGAGCACATCACGAGGTAAATGCTAAAGAAAATGCAACAAAAAGACAAAAAGAGATGCAACATCATTTTGCAGCGTCATAGAATTGAGCCAATCGGAAAGCACTCGGTCGTCTACGTTTCGAGCCGCTCTGCGCTGGATGTGGTTAAGTGGAAGGAGCTGACACTAGTGAGGCCCAGCCCAGAAATGGGAACAGTATTCCATTTGTGGCCGAATCTGCGCATTGTAAAGTTGCAGGCGGTATACCAGAATACATAAAATATGGCCGGTGTACAAAGCATCACTAGTGCTGTCATCCACATAGCAAGAACATTACTGCAAGTATATCATTGACATGCACAAGAAACAGCTTTGGTAGGCAGCCAGCACTAATAGGCTTGTATTTGGAGTATGTACCGTCTACAACGACCTTGATGCTCCGATTTGCAAGAAAGCTGATGATCTAATCGTACAATATCTCGGGAAGCCCATAGGTAGGGAGCTTCGAAAGAACGGCTTTGTGCCAAACCCGATCGAAGGCCTTCGCAAAGTACAAACTAACGGCCAATGCCTCCCCCTTGGACTCTACTGCCTCCGCCCATCTATGAGTCAGGTAGATCAGGAGATCACCAGCTGATGAACCCCGACTAAAACCGTATTGGCGGTCACTAATCAGCTAGTGATCATTAAGGTACCGCATGAGCTGGAAGTTTATAATGAATTCCATTATTTTGGAGAACAAGGAGGTGATAGCGATATGCCTGTAATTTGACGGATCTGAGCGGTCGCCTTTTTTAGGGATCCAGTGAACGAAAGTCGTCTTCCATGATTTTCGGACTACGTCTAGGGAGTACTCCTACCAGAAAAGACGCGTTAGGATCGGTGCCAACTCTGAAGCACACGTGCTCAGCACAATTGGGAGGATTCCGTCAGGCCCGATCGATTTGTGGATGTCCAGGGAGAGGAGTGCTTTAAGAATTGAGCGCTGTATGAACGGCTAATCTGGCATAGAGCACTCACACCGCGGGATGGTCCGCAGTGTGTTCCCCCCGTCATCAAGAGTCGAACTGGACGCAAAGAGAGAGTATTACAAATCGGCTTTCTCCTTTGCGGCATGAGCTAGTGAGTCGTCCTCTCCAATCAGTTGTATCAGACCATATGTCAAGATCTCCCCGCATGATCGGTTAAACGTGAACCTGGCTTGGTTCGGCGTGGTGGGCGTTAAAATGGCCGAGGATCACGATCTCTGTGGAAGGGATAGAGATAGAGAGCACCCGTATATAGAGGCACCCGTAGACGCGTGGACGGTCATCGCTGTCTAAGCGTAGCCCAAGGTCCGAATTTTCAAGACTGCCGAGGTGTCCAGAACAGATATCCTCTCTGACGTATACGCAAACTCACGTCCGAGGCACAAAGAAGTATTTCAGTTTGTAGGAGAGATACGTAGAGTATACGTACGTACTTCATCAGCCGGAGAGGACACCTGCGTCAGAGAGAGCAGAGCCGGCTTCGCCGTCTTGAGATAGTAGTGGATGGCGTTTAGGTTCGAGTGAAGTTCCCTGATTGGCATGGCAATTTTACCCCCCCCCCCCTCAGTATACGCGAGGCTGCCTGAGCACTCATGCTCAGTAGTGGAGTAGCTTGGTCGTGGATGCTTAGAGAGGGATTCTTCAGGGCTTCTGGTTCCCTCCTGGGTAGTCTTACATTTAATTTTGCTACCATGTTGATAGGGAGGGGCGGGGGTAATCGGGCCTCCAGCCACCTGCTTTCACCAGATGAAGCTCAGAAGCAGAGATTACACTTCACGCCAGTATTCTGTGAGGTCGTGGTACCACCCCGGCTCGAGCCGGCCCAAATGCTTTGTTGGCAACAGCAAATGCTTTGTTGCCCCGTGGCTTTACTCACTGTAAATATCAAATTTCGTGTAAGTCTCAGTGTAAATAGTTTAGATTATCTATAATTTTCAAACCGTAAGGAATTCTTTTATCTAATTCTGAATAGTAAATTTCTTCCTTATAAAATAAATCACTTTTAGCAAACCTCGCTGAGTTCATTCCATGTTTAAGAATCCTGTTTTAGTGCTCCTCCCCAAACGATACCGCAGTACAGTTAAGTGGATTGCACTTGTATATACGATTTAAAAGACGTTGAGATATATCAGAATTGTTTGGATCCTTTGCTTTGCTCGATACAACATGTCACATTATCTAAAATATCAAGATTAGTTTTCTCATTCAAAAAGACGTTACATATATAGTTGCACAACTCATGCTCTCATATCTATAGCACTATTAATGTTTATAAAATTGTCAGTCATATTCCGCGAGCAAGTCAAGTTTGTTGCTTTGTATATTAGATGTCAATTTTCGTAGGCGCGATTTCAGAGTTAATCCCACAATGAAAAATGCTAGGTATTATATGTTACTATGTCATTTTATCTCATGTAGCTTATCGGCTAATGTTGCGCGCTATAATTAATGCCTGGTACATGGCGACATTAGTTACTACTAGCGCCCTCTAGTATCGAGTAGCAGAACTAGGAGAGTCAACATAATTTTAGAGATTTTCATGCCAGAACTTTCTATACCTAGTCAGTCGGGACCGGTATGTACTCGAACATTCTAGATGTTTCAGTAGAAAAGGCCCCCTATATAAGGCCGGTATCGACCACGATCCAAGTTAGTAAGCGAATACTTCGAAGCGATACAACTGCGAACTAAAGTGATCAGTACGAATAGTACAATTGTGTCTTATTAATGGTGTGTTTTAAGTTGTAATTAGTGTTCTATAATTAAAGAGTCAATTTTGGTAATACAATCGGTAGTTTTATTGTCACGAACCTCAAGTTCGTAACAGTTAGTGTCAGATGCGGGATGAAATCGTGCCGGTTTTATTTAAGGACAACACGTATGGATACCCGTACCCGAAGTCAACGCCAGCAGGAGACGGACCAGAGACGATTAGATGGTGCAACGCCGCAGTGGTTGGAGGGCCAGCTGAAAACCACAGCAGGAAACTAGAATCGACGTTATGGCTGACGTGAAGAAAACGCTGGACGACCGACGATAATAGATCCTGTGGTAGCTACAACACCTTCCCTACGTGGATTCAAAGTTCCGGTGCTCGACGGAATGTCATCCTGGTTGGCCTACAAAATTCAGTTGAAGGCTGTCATAAAGGCAAACGACTGGAATAAATGTCACTGCTCTCACCCTAGGCCTGCGCGAAAAAACCAACTATTATGTTCTGTTCCTTTTATGGACTAAGTATTTACTAATATCCAGTGTATTATGATCTTGCGTTAGTTGACAGTAAGTAGTACTGGGAGGTCTACTAACACTGAACGATTTAAGGTCATTGACGTTATACGCGAAAACCCCACCACCAACCAACGACTTTACGTGCTTTCTGAGGCAAAAACTCTATAAAGTGATTTTTAGGTCCCGACTCGGTTTTCGAACCCAGGACCTTATGATCAGCTGTCAGACTACTACAACCACTAGACCAACGATGAAATCAAAATCAAAAATAAATATCAAAGGACGACTCCGTGGCGCAGTGGCTTAGCAATGAGTGGCTGCGCTGGGGGTCGCGGGTTCGTATCCCGCACGGAACAAGTATTTGTATGGCTTACAAATAGTTGTTCCGGGTCTGTATGTTTGTCCTTGTGCAATTTATTTTTGTAAACTGCCCCTATGATACAAGAGAAAATCTTAGTGTAGGGGTAACGTTTTTAAAAAAGAAAAAAATGAAGAAAAAAAAAAGATCTCCGTAAAGTATAAGTGCTCTTAAGCTCTTGTGCTGTTAAGCTGCTCGTAAGTGACTTACGAGCAGCTCCTTGAGGCATTGAAGGGGAGATATGGAGACGCTCACCGGAACACATCTTTCGTGCGCAGCTTAAAGATCGCGTGCAACGCAGCAACAAAAATCTGCAGCAGGTCCTTGAGAGAAGCTGGTTTGAAAAGCATACTCATCGACGACATCCGCAAACTTGAAATCAGAGCAGCTGTGAGGCTCAAGCACGACGAGACGTTTTAGGATGCCTTGGCCGTTAGATAGAAGCCGTGCGGCAGGATCATCGTTTCCATCGCGTAAGGGAGGTTTTCCGTTGCGACAGCAGCAACAGTTCGCGACCGCAATAAAGGATACAGACCTAGGTGTTATGGCTGTGGGGAAAGAGGCCATCTTCGATCCAGCTGCCCTAAACGAACTTTAGAAAGGGAAGGGTGATCGATTTCGAGATGTGGTGCGTCTAACAGCACTGTGAGACGGGTACTGTTTGATGTTAAAAGAGCCCCCATATTTCGATCTCACAAACGCATGATGGTAACAGCCTAATCAAGGGTGAGGTCAACGGAATGCCGTTTAAACTGATCAGAGACACTGGAGCCTCTCATACGGTTGTCAGATCTTTTCACTTTATGACAAAGAATTATTGAGAGATTGACGTTATGCAAGGTATTTTTAAAATGTGGACAACAGGAACTTTTCGTGGAAGGTGCGTTACCAGGGAATGTGTACAGTCTTAAGAAGATGGTTCTTCCACCAAGATCGGAAACGATTGTGCTGGTTAGTCTTCCTTGGAATTCTGGGCAAGCTCATCGTTGTATACTTGTGGAAATGGTAGACAATGACCTTCCCATGGATAGTGGCCTGAACCTTGGTCAGAACCACTGACTTCTTAGGAGTAGGTGTGCTGAGCCTTTGTGATCAGGGACAGATTATAGAAAAAGGCACACTGGTTGGTATAAACTTGTACTGACCGAGATAATTGGCGATGCCTGTCTGGTCTACTTGGATGACATCATCATTGTAGGCCGTATGTTTGAGGAACACCTTCAAAATCTGGAATGCATGCTCATGTAGATCCACAGTGCCAACCTAAAGTTGATTCCGAAGAAAGGTTTACTATATATCAAACGGCAATTTAGCTTTTTGAGGTATGTAGTGTCGGAAGAAGGTATCTTCACGGATCCAGAGAAAATCGCTGCTGTCAAGTATTGGCCGATACAAAAGAGAAGACGCAGGTTAGAGCATTTTTTGGGTTTGTGCTTCTGTTATCTACGATTTGTGAAGAACTTTGGAGATATAGCCAAACCTCCGCACAAGCTAACGGAGGAGAAGCGACATTTCTGCTGGGATGAAAGTTGCGATATCGCATTCCAGGAGCTCAGGACTGTCTGTGCAAAACATCTGTTTTGGGGTACGCTGATGTGGGCAAGAAATTCATAGTTGCCACAGAATCAAGTCATATAGGACTTGGCGGTGTGTTACCTCAACGGAATGGTGATCAAGAGTTGTGATGGCGTAATTCGTATAGTTAAAAAAAACGTAAAATTGGGCGGACTTAATGCCTGACGGCATTCTCTGCAGGTGTAAATAATTTTATGATCTTTAGAAACAGGTCAATACAAACTATTCCATATAAATACACTAGCTGTTCCCCGCGACTTCGCCTACGTGGAATTTTTTTGTGCCGAGCCCTTAAACAAAAGTAGCCTAAGTTACTCATTATATTATCTTATATGCTATCTGCCAGTAAAAGTTAGGTCAGTCGGTTTCAGGTTTTCTCATGATACGTGTTCAGACATAAGTCGTGTTATTTTTATTATTTTATGTATACATTTTATATATATATATAGCGTTCTAAGATTCGGCAGCAAAGCAAATATAATATTTTTTGTTGATTACGATGAAAACGTCTCGAGTAATCTAAAGTGCCTAAGCCACCAAGCTTTGTTCGTTTGTGTTAGAAATAAATATCTCAGAGATAAAACCTGTCAAGTTAAACTTGAAAAGTAAAATCTTAACCTATACAAATACAAAATTTTATCCTAATCGTTAGATTGTTGTGTAATGAAAACTAAAAATAAAATTATATAAATGTAATTAAGAATTCATTACGTTTGCTTATATTTTTTTTTATTCTGTTACAACATGAAGTTAATAACATTTCTGGTCTGTAATAATAATTTAAAAATAAAACGCATCAGTAATCAGAATCGTTATATTGCTGAAAGACAATCGGATTTAGCGTGTTGCAGTAATTTTGTCAACTTAACAAGATGCTTATCAGTCATTACTGGAAACTTATACAACCAGGTATGGGAAGAACTTGGTGCACGAGGGCGTAGAAAAATGATATCCATATTGATTTAAAATATGCTCCGAAATTGGTTTAAGATAGCAATCGCACGAAATCATTTTATATACCTTGACAGGAGCGACGCAAAGGGCATGCACTATAAGGGTATTTATTTTTACACCAGAGCCATGCAAGGTCGCTAAGCGGTACGCAAGGAAAGTATCCTCTAATAACATAATATTTATAGGTTCGCTCAGTGCAACTCTGGTGGAAAAGGGCTTAGTGGAGAAATCCTTGAACATTTTAATAGTCATCCAGATTATATAAAAATAGGTTCATGTTCAGCAATGGACTTTAGATAGGCTGTAGCAGTAACTAGCATAAAGATTATGCAACTCCAAACTAATTTAATGCCAGTCACATTTTGTCAAATCAAAAGTTTAAATAAGTTGAATTGGAATAGATACGTCGAACCTTATTTTTTAGCCGTCAAGAGAGAGGCCGCTCGTCGCTTTCCTCAGGTAAGTGCCCATCCTTATTCTGAGCTTTTTTATTTGTTGTTCCTTTGTCCGTAGTAGCTCATTTCCCGTCGTGTCAGCCAACGCCTCAAGTTAATTTCAAAGCAAGTATATTGTGCAAAGTCCGCCATGTGCCACGTCCACCATTTTCTTTTGGTTCCTTTTGAACCACGCTAATACAGTCCACTTGATTATTCCCACCGCCATACCAAAAGGTCACTTTTGCGAAGGCGGACCCGATAAGTATTTCAAATTTAATAAATATCCCGACAAACGGTAGAGAGCACCGTTCAAGATTCCTGATCTCTAGTACAGTACCCGTCAATCAGCTTGAGAAGTTCAGTGATTACGGGAAACCCTCCCTTCTACATATATCCAACATCTTAAGGACGAGTATAGTGAAATATAACTATACACACAGTGATCAGTTTGCGGTTTGACTAAAAATAACATTTTTTTTTCAAATGTCTTCCATGAAAAATATACATCAATTTCAGTTATATTAAATTTTATTAGATATTTAGTCCTTAAAGATAAGACATAGTGCATGATATATTTATTGTTTGCTATTCTTCAGTTCTAGCCAGTATCCAAAAACAATGAAAATAAAATATGCAAGTACACCTGAAATAGAAGGGAAAGCATTATATAATAAACTATATAAAAATAAATTATGTACAATCGTAATTATCGTTATAAAGATACATATAAGATCCGTATTTGAATACAGCTTCTCCACAGATCACGACATTGCGCGATTCTGGGCCACGGAGTCCTGAGTTCAAATTCCAGGTCGGTCCATGAGAAGCCAAATAGAGATGCGTTATCTCATTGCTGAGAACTAAGATCAAATTGTTATTTCTTTTAACAGTAAAGGGTGTTTCAGATTATCGTCGAATTGTAAAGTAAAGTAAAGTAAAGTTACAGCCTATATACGTCCCACTGCTGGGCTCAGGCCTCCCCTCATTTCTGAGAGGGTTTAGGGCAAGGAAGTGTCCGCCGCGCTGCCCAAATGCGTGTTGACGAACTTCACATGTCTTCGAAATATTTTTTTAACTTTTTCATTTTTTTTCTTATTCCTCAGACATGCAGGTTTCCTCACGATGTTTTCCTTCACCGCCGAGCACGTGGTAAATCAGCACTTAAAATTGCAATTAACAATTTCATTGGTGCCGGCGGGGATCGAACCCGGGTTACTCGCGTTCTGTTATATTTACAGCGAGCGTTAACCACTGAGCTACCACGGCTCGTCGAATTGTACTAGTTAGTATTCTGTACGGGTAGATTTCTTCCCCGGTCGATTCGATCTATTCATGCTGCAGCCACGATTATATACTACAGCGTAGCTCTGCCTGGTATAAAACCCTAAACATTAAAACCAACCCATTTACGATGCAACGCTTAAATGTTTTACTATAACTCATACAGTGGCATTTAAACAAGCACATTTGGAGATTTTTCTGGATAGATTTAGAACGACGAGAAACGACGAGCATTATGCGCAGATTTAAGGATGTGAAGGAAAGAAAGAGGAGTAGGTAGTAGGATCATGCTAAATGCAAGTCCGTAGTCTCAACATTACTCGAAGGGTTCTGGATGAAAATGATGAAAATTAAAACTTTTCTTACCTACGGATATTATTCCAAATATTAAAGAAAATATTCCAGCAATCTGACTCACTTCCAACTGATACATACAAAGCAATACAATTAACAGAACGAATATTTGTGCCAGCCATACACTCGTTATAGCAACCCAAATGAGCATCACCGTAGCTTTACTCTGTGATTGTAGGAGATTAAATTATTATAAAATATCAATAATAATCAATAAGTTGCCGTTTCGTAGCAGCGTAAGAGAGAACATCGCCCAATTTCGTCCAGAAGGTAAGAGGCAACAACGGAAAATGTCAAAACGTGACGATTAAGGCTTACTCTCCCTATAACGGGATAGACTTTTGTCCAGAAGTGGACTTTGTAGGATAATGGAAAATAATCTCGGTCTTTTAACATCTAAATCTGACCTCGTCTAAGAATGAAAGTTTATTCCTTTGTTACTACTACAGACTACTAAGGGAGGTCTTCTTTGATACACTTTTCGTCTCTTCTCAGACGTTAGTAACGAATTGTGTTAAAATGCTATAAGTAGTAATAGAAATGTTTCATATTACTTATTAGTTAAAATGAAAACATCGTATCCCTAATGATCATAAATCTAAGAAGATTGTTAGACAATCACATCTAAAATATTTCACAAGATAAAATGGTTATAGCCGGCTATTTTTTCCCCTTTTCTCTCATTTTGACATTTTCTTGTTACTGAGTGTAGTACCCTATTTGTTTTTTCTTTCACTTAAATTTCTTTTACTGTGAATTTATAATTATTAAGTTAATATTACTTTGTGGATAATGGCGCTGGTTACATAATTACTAATATTATTTAAATAAATTGATATTTGTTTGCACCCTTATTACGTAATTGTTTGCCCTGAATAAATAAAAATAAAAATAATCCAAACATATTTGCTACTTTTTTTTTACGGATAGAAGATTAGTCCCTCTGGTTCTGCCTTTTATCGATATCTGCCACTGTGCATTGTTTTTATTTCTGTCTGTCTTTTTTCTGATTGGACTGATCTGTCTTTCTATATCCCTAATAGTGTATTCGAAGAATGGCGTATGATCGGCAGTGGGTTTTGAGCTTAAGGCTTGAGGGGAAATATATGTACCAAATCTCTACCAATTTAATTTATTATAAGCCTACTTTTGTGTGGAAAATATAAAATTTTAGTATCCGTATATTTACTTCTATAATATATTTCCTAAACAGATATATTCAACGGATTTAATGGGGATTCTGGTGAAGAATTTGATAAAATAGCTTAGTTGACTAAATACTTTAGTCTTATATAATCGTATATACATATTGACACACCATCGAGCGGAACAGTAAGTAATAATTTAAACGTATTTTCTACACTAAGGTACATAGAAAGTAGCTAAAATCTGAGAATAAACAAATTATATAAAATTGAATTTCTTAATTTATACCTTATTAATTTTTTTGCCTTAAGCTTAGTTTATTGATAGTGTCGGGTATAAAAAGTGTATCATAATTTTACACCTTACAATCACGGTTTACATTAAGCTTGCATATTTTTCTCAAGCTTACTTTATTGAACCAGACTCGTTTTACTGAATACGAGTCATTCGATTTTAGTCCTTAGGGATGATAACACATCTATATTTTGATTCTTAACTGAGGGTAGATGGAGATGTCTAGGGTCACACGATCAACTTACCATCAGTTGGAATTTGTGCTTTTTTGTCACCCTACAACATCATTATCATCATTATTACAGCCCTTCACGAATCCACCGCTGAAGGTAGGACTCACCCAAGAAATGTCACAAAGCACGGTCATGAGCCACATGTATCCATCAATGCATTATTTACCAGGTGTCACTCCATCTAGTGGAGGCAACTCTACACTTCACCTACCAGCACGATGCTGCCAATCGAGAACCTTTCGTCCCCATCGGTTATCAGTTCTTCGAGCTATATGGTAAGCACTTCAGCTTACTAGTCCTTTTGTTATATTATTAAAGCTATGTCAGTCACTCTGGTTCTACAGCGGATTTCCTCATTTCTAACTTTATCACTCAGAGAAAACCCCAGCATAGCACTCTCCATGTCACCTTTTTTTCTTTAAAAAATGTGAAGCGAATCATATTTGTTGGAATAAGGCAAATTTCGCCTTAGTATGTCATATTATGTTTCATGAAAGAAGTCCCGTAGAAACGTGCGAACTAAACACAAAATATGGAATTTAACAGCAAATGTCAAATTTCGCGACGACTGCAGTAACACGGCACTAAAGTACTGTTTCGTGTGAACAAACTATCTACTATCATCAAACTACCCATTGTAATCAGTCAGATTAAGTTCACTAATCGTAGACATGATTATATGAAAAGACATCGCGTTATGGCGGTTTCTCCACAGCAACGCAAACCCAACCCTTGCACATTCGAGGCGTATAATAAATTATAATTATTTTACCTTTTTAATTGCCCAAAAAAGCCAAATATTTATGAAAAACATTACGGCATTGTAGATAATAGTAGATACACTAAAGGCAAATGCGTAACGCCAAATAAAATTTTCGCATGACGTACTGTCCATTACCAGTACTTGGATTAATATAGTGCCGCCAGTAATCAATGTTATGGACTGAAAATTTAAAATAAATTGTTTGAAAGAATTTCGTATAAAATATGTTTTATTTTCAAGAACAGATTTCGGTCACGGCGACCGGTATCAACGGAGAATAGCCATGTGCAGAGTCCGTGATTATAGTGCCCTGGTGTATGCGCACTAGCACAGTTGAACATTCTACTCCTTCACTCTCACAGACTGATGGGACGGTATTCCGATACGACCGAAGAAATCAGGCGCGCCAACGGCTTTTACGTGATTTTCCAAGGGGCGTGAGTAAAACATCGGGCTGTTACTGAGAATTTCTTGACAGGAAAACCCAATAATTGATTTTAGCCAGACCCAGCAGTCGAACTCGAGACCTCATGATCAACAATTGCATATACGATCGTTAGACCAATGAGGCGGGTCTTAATTAAACATGATTTGAATCGTATGAGCCGAGGTTGTTCAGGGACTAAGCCTAAAAGGAAATAAATCTAACGGAAAATAAAACAGGCAATCTGCGGCAGCATATTTCTCATAATAACTCAAAGTTATAAAAAATTTCGGTTGCCAACGAGGAGGTCAATGTTCTGCAGTGGATTTTGATAGTATTTGATCAATAAATGATAGACTGAGTAACCCGGTTGCGAGCTCAAGTGGCGATTCACGGTCAAGGTCAGTGGTCACATTCTCGGCGGTGAAATAAACATCGGGAGGAAACGTGCGTGTCTGTGTAATAGGATTATTCGAAGGCATGTGGAATTTGTAATACGCACTGTAGCAGTGCGGCGGGCTATCTGCTACGTAACTGCGTGGGTTGTACATAGACGGTAACTTTTTTTACTTATATGATATGCTGTTACTTTATAGAACTCTTAACTCGTCGAAGAATACCTATCCTATAATCGGACCCTGCGAAACCAATGAAAAAATATTTGGTAACAACATGGTAACAATTATCTTATTCCAAGGGATTGAAATCAATCTTATGTACTCTGTGGTAGTATTATGTACTTTGATATATTCTCACTATATTATAGGTATTATTTAAAAATATTTGGAATTATGTTCTTACACGTGTAATAGCAGATATTATTCTGCATTTATAAACTCAGTTCTTATAGCCGTAGAAACGATAGTAAACACTATTTCGATCTTTCCCTATCAAGTTCCGAAATTAAGCGCACCTCTATAAATGTATCTATGTTTTGACTTAAACAGCGTAATCCTTGGGCTGTGATTACGAAGACAACAAAAACAACTTGAAATATTTGAAATTTAATACAGTTACTCATTTCGCTATGGAGACGCCCACTAAAACCGGATTTTACGACAGTCTCATTAAAAAAAATCATAGATCCCGCAACAAAATATTATCGTGCGGATATCGAAGCGAACGGGTATCAGTTAGTGTAGTGTTATTATAAACATAAGTTGTTTAAAATATAATTAACTTTCAATGAATGTTACAAACCAAAACAATAAATCAACGATTTTATTTTTGAAATCAAAGCAAGTTTTATTTGATACCCATGTAGATATTTTTCCTTTTATTTACAAAGTAGTAAGTGAGAATATATTTTAAAAATGCAATACCTAAACAACTAACTACCCATTACAAATAAATATGTATTTAAGTAAATGTTTACACTTACGGCCATGAATATTGATACAAATATCGCACCATTATAAAGTGGATAATAACAAAAAAATTTCTTTGGTACCAAAAATGTTAACGCCATCTTTCAATTTGTAAATGTCAGCTTTATTACATAAGTAGCTTACGGTAATTACATACATATGCAATAAGTAGATACATGTATAATCAAAGAGTATATAATCACTTTACGATTTACTTCTACTGGGTAAAAACAATGACATTAATAGATTACTATTATACATATCATAAAACATACACATAATACATATAAATAAAATTTTATTACTCTTTAATATCGAAATAACCTCAGAATAAATAAGTACTGTAGGAGGTTTTATCGTTCTGGAAGCCATTTCTTCCAGACTACCCAACTAGTTACTACCTACGTTACATTAAGTACTATTGAAGAATTATTTACAACAAATGATTCGTAGGAAGGTGTATTTAAATTAAACAATTAAGTTCAAAATATAAAAAAATAAAAACACAAGGTGATGCCAGTTGAGGAAAGTAGTATGTATACAAGAAAAAATTGGAAGTATAACGGGAATTGGGCAATGGAAATTGGGCAGCACTGCTAGCGCTGAGGTCAAACTTAGTGAACTCGAAGCTAGTTGGAGTCTGCGTTAACATTTAAACAGCATTTGGGATATAACAGCAGGGTGGTCTTATTATAGGTTAACCGTGTCACGTGGGTATTTTAGGTAAAAAATTTGTCGACTAACTCGCACGGGAAGACTCAAAGAGTATATAATTTGGACCTGAGCCATTTGGGGAATCTCAAGAAACCTAGCTCCTTGAAACTATTTATCACAATAAATCACTTAAGATCTCATCTGACACGCCTGGCTTAAAACATTCCAAAACCTTAATCAGGGATTTTGATGGTAAATTCACTTCAGGAGCCCTGGGTAATCCCAATCAACTGAGTTTGTTTCACAAGTGAATGGCTGCGTGGCATTAAATAATAAAAGTTATAAAATTAATGAAGTTCGAACTCTTTTGTTAGTAGCTAAAGTACATAGCTAAAAATGGTCGTCTTATGTCAATCATGTGATAACCAAGATCGAAACAAAGATGGGCGAAGTCGACAATAATAAAGAAAATGTGTTAAAATAGTTTATTATTCACGTATCTTCAGAAAGTTGATTAGAAGTGATAACGATAGTTTTTAAGATAACAAGAATTATTTAATATTATTTTATTTATATGTTCTTGTGCATAATATATTTTTTATATCCTTTATTTACAACAATCTTGCCTTTGAGGGACATTCAGCAGTATGTTTGTTGGTGCTATCGCTGGCGTGCTCGGTATGTGACCTGTGTCACATCCTCATTTATTAAACAGTAATTGGGTTTACTGTGTTTGTGTTTATATTAAATCCTGTGGTATCTTGCACTTTAAGCGTCGCGCTTTGTTGTAGTTTGCCATGAGTGGCCGGGCCAAAATATTTGGATGAAGTTCGATGCGCTCTTTATAAGTTCTATTATGGCGTAGGATTTCCTGTTTCACAGTAGGCAGACGTAGATCATGATGTAGTAATTCGTTGGGCACATACCAGGGGGCATTAGTTATCATGCTGAGTGCTTTATTTTGAAACCTTTGTAAGATTTCGATGTTTGAATGGGATGCACTACCCCACAGTTGGATTCCATACGTCCAGATAGGTTTCAGTATTGCCTTGTACAGAAGTATTTTGTTTTCTAGAGACAATTGAGACTTTCGTTCTATGAGCCAGTAGAGTTTTCGCGTTTGAATACCGAGTTGCTTTCTCTTAGTGAAAATATGTTTTTGCCAGGTAAGTCTTTTGTCCAAGTACAATCCAAGTTATCTCACATGATCTGCCTGTGGAACTACAATGCTGTTAAGTGTGACTGGGGGGCAAGAGCCCCTTCTTGGAGTGAACGTTACGTTGACTGATTTGGTTTCATTTGCTTTTATCCGCCACTTTTTGAGCCAGTGGGATATGTCATTTAGCCCTTTTTGAAGTATTTGTGAGGCTATTTTTGGGTCGCTATGAGTAGCCAGTATAGCAGTGTCGTCAGCAAAGGTTCCAGTAATTAATGATTCAGATTTCAGCAGGTCCGCAGTGAAAAGTAAATAGAGTATGGGACCCAGTACACTGCCCTGCGGGACTCCTGCTTTTATAGGGCAGAGATCTGATAGAGCTTCCCCTTGTTGTACTATGAAATGGTGCTGCTGGAGAAATGATTTTAATATCCCGTAAAGGTGATCTGGTAGTGCATTTTTCAATTTAACCCGTAAACCAAGCCATGCTCACATTAGATCGCGCAATACCAACCGTCCGAGCGCCAAACCGTGATCTAATTCGATCAGAATTATGTAAACATGTCTACCTATGAAAAAACTATTTTTTCGTTTTAAACAAAACCAAAGACACTATGCAATAGATATTAGTATCAAAGACAAAGATATGCTCTTTTATTTTAAACCATAACCTGGCAATGTTTCTTAGAAAAAAAAAAAGAAATCACTCTGAACTTCCGGCGTTCCACGTGTCACTTTGATGAAGGTGCTCCGTGTTTTTTATACAATTTTATATTTGTGTCTGGACTAAAAACGAAAGTATTATACTTTTTACATTTCTTGTAATATAGTAAACACGTAGATATATAATTTGTGGTATAAAAAGTGAAAAGAAAATTGCCAAAAGTACTTCAAACTTCGGAAGGTCTAGTTTGGAGGTTGGTTCATAAATGTGTTATTTATCAAATTCTCATTTATTTTTAGTGTAAAATGTAAGTAAAAATAGTTTTCGTATATATTTCAAATAACATGACGTTGTATTTATTTCAAATTCACACGAACATATTTTAGAAATATTGTTCGAAATGTCACAGATAAAATATTATTATTTTTTTTTTTAATTTTTTAATATTTTAATATTTTGGTATGAGTAACGAATGGAAACACATAAAACATAAAAATATACATATTTCCAAACAATTTGATATAAATTTCTCCAAAAACAAAAGTGTAGAATTCAAATTAGTAGTAATTTTGTTACTAAAATTGAAGTATATACTACTACTATGTTATACATGGTAATTTACGTATTTTGTTACAATTTCTAGCAACCAAAAATAATTTTATTCGATAGTTTATACATTCAACAAGAATTCCTGTAAGTTTTATCCATAAATATTATCTCAAAGTGAAAATATAGCAAAATTTGCAATATAGCAAAAAAATTTCTATATACAAATTTTCCCGCCAAAAAGGTCCCGAGTGAACGGGAGTATAACATGTCGCGCGCTGTCAGAGCGAAGAAGTATAACAATCCCTCATGCCACACGCGGTCAAACGCTTGAGATATGTCCAGGAATGCACTGGCGCGGTAAGATTTACCTTCCAGCGACTCCATGATGTATTTTATTAGCCTGTGCACTTGGTCGATAGTAGCATGCTTACTGCGGAATCCAAACTGGTGGTCAGGGATTAGCTCCTTCTCTTTGAGTATAGGCAAGATTCGTTGTAGCAGTAGGGATTCATATATTTTGGATGGGATGGGTAGCAGACTTATGGGCCTGTACGATTTTGTTTCTTCAGGTTGTCTCTCTGGCTTTAGCAGCATTACAATTTGTGCGACCTTCCACTCCAGGGGAAAAAACTGCAGTCTGTTCATGGCATTAAATAGTGAAGTAAGGAAAGTTATGCCAGATTCAGGTAGTTCTTGTTATATCCGGTTTGTAATAAGGTCGTATCCTGGATCCTTTTTTAGGTCTGATTTTCTAATAATTCGAGCAACTTCTGTTTTTGTAAATTTAAGAGGCATTTCCTGTGTATCTTTTGGGTTATTTCAGTGGTTAGTAATTTCTGCTGCATCTTCTGGTGAGCCGTCATATGGGTGAGGGTTAAAGACGTTGGAGAGGTGTTCTGAGAAGGTTCTGGCTTTCTCCTGGTCTGTCCGCGCCCAGGTACCATCTGGTTTTCTTATAGGAGGAGAGACGTTGACAGGCCGTTTTAGTCTTCTGGTGGCTTTCCACAAAGAGTAGTCCGAGGAAGCAGTAGTATCCAGGCCGGTGAGGTAATTGTGAAATCCGTTATTACGATCTTTCTCTAGGATGTTTGTGATGTTTTAGCTGTCTGTTGGCGTGATTGAGTTGTTTTTTCACCACAGGGTCTCTGGTTGTTTGCCAGCGTTTTCGTATCCTCCTTTTTTTGATTATTTTATTAAGTGGGTATCCAGGTTTCTAAATTGTGGTGGTGGGGGTCGATGACCAAGCTGCATCTTACACACTCTTGTTGAAGTATAGCACCGCTTCCGTTATTTCGTCTTCCGATTTTAGGCTAACTGAATCTTGGAATGCTATGTCTGTGAGCTCACGAAATAGAGACCAGTTAGTTCTATTGTTATGCAGAACACATTTTCTGGCGCATTCTTGGGGGATGGTATGTAGTTCTACTACGATTGGAGAGTGGTCTGAAGATAAGTCCCAGCAACTCTGGCACGATATGATGTTCTTAGCGATTCCTTTGCTGACACAAACATCTATAACATCTGGGATTTTTCTTTTGTCTGTGGGCCAGTAAGTTGGTTGACCCGACGATACCACGTTCATATTTCTTTTTTGTATGCATTTAAGGAGTTCACGCTCTCTGGGTAGAACAAGCCTGGAACCCCAACATGAATGCTTGGCATTATAATCGCCTCCTGCGATAAACCTGCCTCCAAGTGATTGAAAGAAGTTACTGAACTCCGATTCATTAATAGTGAATCTAGGTGGACAATAGAGGGCCGATATTGTAATATCACTAATCCAGTCTGTTACCACGACATTTGTTGCCTGGATGTAGTTTTTGCAGTAATGTTGTAGTACATGATGCCTGATGTTTGACCTGATAAAAACGGCCGATCCTCCATGTGCTTTGTTATCTGGGTGGTCAGTATGGTACATGTTGTATCCTGGTAGGCTAAAGTGGCTTTTGGTTGTGAAGTGGATTTCTGAGATTAGTAAAACATCTATGCGGTGCATTTTAACGAATATTTTTAACTCTTCCGAGTGGTTTGACAAGCCATTAGTATTCCATACACACAATTTTAGTGCTGTGAATGTGATGGCATTTTTGAAATTAATTCGGTTAGCGTTTTGGTCATGATTAACATTTGATTCATCAAGGCAACAAGTGTCTCCTTAATAATTTGGAACTCATTCGTGTTTTGGTTTCCATCCTTAGTGTTCGTTGTTTGTGTTGTAGGTTGTCCAGGGACTTCTTGTGTGGCTTGGGCATACGATTTTTCGTTATTTGTTGATTTGTCTGTAGGTTCTTGTTCCTTTCTAGTGTATCCAGGGTTTTTCCTAACTTTGGTGATTGGATGGAGATATCGGACTTTTAACAGTTCTTTGTAGACTGTGCAACCTTTGTAGTTAGCTGGATGGTTTCCCTCGCAGAGGACACATTTAACCTCTTTTGATCTGTCTCTCCGTAAGCAAGCTGAAGTGTGGTGCGAACCTGCACATTTGACGCATCTGGGCTTTCTATTGCAGAACTTTTGTGTGTGGTTGTAATCTTGGCAATTAGTGCATTGGGGGGATTACTCGCCTTGGTCTAGGTGCTTCAAATGATATGCGACAGTGTAGTAGATATTTGACGTTATATATGTCTTTATTATTTTCGCGGGGCTCCAGTTCGATGTTCCATATGATGTTACATTGGTAGCGCCCGTTTTGTTCTTGAGTTTTGGATGTTCCAGACATTTACTACTTTGTGGTGAAGCTCCTCAATAGCTATTTTTATATCCTCTTTGTCTGTAGATGGGTGTAGATGTTTTAGCATAACTCTAAAACTGCGGTCTTGTTTTGGTTGGTAACTATAAAATTTGGTATCTTTAGCCTTTAGTTCTTTATAAATGGTGGAGTATGATTCGGCTGATTTTGGTTGTACTTTAACTCTGTCACCTCGTAATACCTTGATTTTATATTCTCCTTTTGATACGTCTTCTAATAGTTTCATCAAAGGTTGTATATTCTTGACTCCGTCAATGAATAGTGGAGGGGGTCTTGTGGGCTTCGGTGTTTGTATTTCAGGCTTGTCTGCTTGCTCTATAAGTTCGAGCCCTTTGAATCGATTGGATGTTGGTACTGCTGGTGTTGCAAGCCAGTAGTTCAATTTTGCCTGCTTTTGATTGCGCATAACTGCATCTGGACTGGATCTTTGTCTATTGCCGCAGTACACTTCTGTGAAGAGCAGTTCTTCGGATTATTTATCTGTTTTATCTGCCAGTTCGATGTTCCCTTGATTAGTTGCTCCACTAAAGGAGCTTGATCTTGGGCGGTTTGTGAACATTCCTTTATGGAAGAATTGTTGGGTCATAGTTTTTGAGTTACTCTTATCTAATTTTTGTTCATTTTCAAGGTTATAATTGCTCATTCTGTTCCCACGAGTAGGGTCCATTAACACGTCACAAGAGGGGTGACGCTCATTCCCTCAAGAAGGAAATATACAACGGCGTTTGCCAGGTCCACCGAGGTTGGCGCTAAGGACTTGCCTCCTGCAAGCCATGCATCCCATCGGCACGTGATCCCACCTTAGGATTAGGGTAACTTTTTAAAGGGGTGTTCTACCTCATAGCCCGGGCGGCTAAGCCAAGGCCCTCGATTCTGTGGATGCACAGAGTTGCGAGTTGTGGCGGTCATTTCCTACCTCCAACAGGTTCTGGCTTGTTAGGCCAGGGTTTTATCGGGTTAATTACCGTCGCCCGATGCTCGACGTTGATTTTTTACGGCTGGTTAGATCTCCACTCAGCCAACCCTTCTCTTTTCTCATACATTTTGAAAATAAAGTATTATTATTATTATTATTAAATATAATTTATTTTTCCCTACAGTAAATTTTAGAAGTATTAAATACGAATGGGTCTTTAAAACTTCAAAACAAGAACAAAGACGTTGACCCCACCCCTAGCAATGACCTATCTCACTCTGTCAATATCGGAAATGTGCGAAAGACATACTCAGTACTCGTTTATTAAAAAAAAACTATAGTCATTAATAAAGATTAATATATAATTCGTAACCATCCGCATTAATTCAATACAATGATGTGTCTTATCTGGATTGAAGAGCATTATATAGACATATAGTCATTAATAATTTCGGTGAAATCGAGTTCTGGGTCAACAGTTTTTATAATTTTTATCTTCGAAAATGATCAATCTCCAGTGCAGATCGACATTGAAATTTTGAATAATCGTTTTTGTAGAAAACAATCAATCAAGCAATATGGTCCAACTCGTTACCAAGACTAGGCTCCAAATAGTTTTTTTTAATATTTTGTTATATTTTTCTTAGTTATTTACTTTCTCTTTTTTATTTTGCCTTCACAATGGACCTGCATTACTTTTACCACATATATCACGGAGAGTGCCTAGAGGAATTGAATTTCACCGTCGTACACTGCGATAGAACTGTTAATTCTATCCTCATCATCTCGATGGCTGGTGGTTCACTATTGTGGAATTTTCTTCTTCCAACGATCACACTGTGAAATTTACTCTCATCAGTGGTTTTCTGAATCGATATCGACATACGACCTTTAATAATAGAGCCCACTCCGTTGGATCTTCATTGGTCAAGGTAATTACTCACAATCAAGTGAGCCGTAAGCAATTATGCCTTCTCTGCAATAAAAATATATATAGAAGGATATTTTCTATATTGTATATGATAAAAATAAAAACGAATCAACAAATAGAATAAAAATATCACAATAAAAAAACTTTCGTACCTCAAAAACAAACACTTACTACGTGTAATTGAATTAAGGACCCTTAACACCGTACAAGTATCAAGATTCTCATTGATACGCATGTGTAATATTCAGTATCCACTAAATATATTTGTTCCCTCTGCAGTCTTTTACTCTTCAAACTTGTCAAAGCAGTACCGAGCGTATCCGCTAGATAGTGTTGACATCACTCAATACCATAGTTTAAAGACCTTACAGTTATAAACATAGACTTACTATCCTAATTAAGTCTACGGTTATAAATCACCTTTGGCTGTCAGACTATGCTGCTGCCCGCGTAGGTATTTACGCAGCCAGCGTGGATGCTAGTGGTTGTCAAGAAAATGGAAATAAAACAATTTTAGATATTATAATACTCATTATCATTTATTATTTTATTAAGATTAGGTACATTTTTATATGTTAAAAACATTTATTAAACAAGATCATTTTATGATTTCAATAAAATACACATTTATAAGTGTTGCACTCCTTAAGAGGTTCGTAACACTTTCTTGCTATAGGTATTTTCAGTTTTCGATTGAGTTTTAATATAAATTTAATTATGTAGTGTATTCGTAACCGGATAAATCTGTGCTTATCAGGACGAGGTTGCCGTTAAAAACGTTTCTTGACTTGTTGTTTGGCTGAATGAACTTAATATGCTCTTTGCTACTTCCATTTACGAATCTTTTAGACCATCACTCTAATTTTATGATCATTACGAATTTTATTACTACATTAATGGAAAGGCGGTAAAATCAACAGCTCAGTTTCATGCGTCATAACTGGAAACTCGGACTGATCTGTTGCTTTTATTTTCAGGTTTTGGAAAATTGTGATCACGAGGATATATGCAATTTTGTCCTAATCAACCTATTAATCCCAAAACATATTCCAGCTTTTCGGACGCAAGATAAATGGCCGTGTCTCTATAGTGTAGTGCAGCCACCACGTCAATATATATTACATTTTAAGCACTTATGTGACATTTGTCAATCAAGGTACAAGACAATTTTTATAATCAGTTTTTATCCTTTTTTCGTTTTATATTATATTTATTACAGTGTCCTGAAAAAAAAAATAATTTGATAGATTACATTTTACATAAATTACATACTTAAATTTACTATGTCAATACATTTTTCATATTTTGTAGTTAAAATAACACAGGGTATTTTGGTTATTTTTATAATATAATATGTGCATTTTAGGGTAGTTAGTTTTAAGTAAACTGTCATACTCTAGTATGTCATTACCGCAATTTTCAAATACCTACATGATTGCTATGTTGCTCGCTCTCTCGGATTAAATACCGCTAAGCTGAACAGACGTGTGTTATTTTGCTCCCTAAATATATATATCAGTCTCGCGCGAACCGCCCCCGAGTAAGCACAAGTTCTGTGTCTGACAATGACGTCGTCTAATGTACTTAAGCGTTCAAGTTGCAATATTGTGATTAGTGAAGTCTTGGCCTTTATTCAAAATAAGACAGATGTGATGGATGAGGAGAGCATTGTACGTATATGTAGCAGTGCATTTGAAGCAGATGATATTGATAAAGCGAAATGCCTTCTTTTTGAATCGTTGCCATACGTAAAACGAAAAAATATTCGTCGAAAAGAATGCAAGCTGCTACAATCTAACCGCCGCAATGAGGGCAAAAAACAAAGAGATCTGGTCCATATAATTTCCCTATTTAAAGAAACACATCCTGATGTTGTACCAATTTTCGTTGCGAAAGATTTGCAAAAATTGCCACCGATTACTTTCGAGCACGTAGACGTTACACGATTATTGAAAGACATTATTACATTGCAAACAGATATTCAAATGATGAAAGATGTATACGTGATAAAAGAAAATCTAGAAAAACATATTGAGAAGTATCTTAATTTAAAAACAACAGCTACATCTTTTAATTTTGCGGGTAGACGTAGAGATACACACTTATTTAACAATGATCATATGTTTGGAGACAGTGGGCCAATAAGTCTTGAATTTACGTCACCTGCAGTGACTCACTTACAATCGGCTATTAATACGAACGCAAATGATAATGGCGATACAACTATCCCTTTCTGTAAAGACAGCGAGAGCGAGCAAATAAATAAACCTCTCATTCCTGCAGCAAAAGATATGATAAACGAGGCAACCATCCCATTCCCCCAAAAGGGCGTGCGCTCATTGCAAAACAAACACATAAGTGACAACAACAAACAGGCGATCTCTCTCATTCCTTCAGAGAGAAAGCTTGAGAGCGGTGTGAGGTCTAATGGCACCGAGAAGGTGAAAGCGGATGTTCAGAAGTTGACGTCATTAACGTTTGATAATTCCGCAAGTCCTAAAGCAAGTAATAATGATAATAATTTATCTAATCGAGCGGTAGTCGTGTCAAGTGGGCCTTATAAAGATTTTACGGCCGTATCTTGCGATAAGCAAAAGTCATTAGCTGATGTGGTTAAGCAGAGCGGGCCCTGGAAGAAAAACGAACCAAAAGAAGAGTGGATAGTAGTTCAAAAACGTAGGTTACGTAATCGTTTTGTTGGTAAAACCGGCAAGGCAATTACGGAGCCGGATATTAAATTTAAAGCTGCAGAATGGAAAGTTCCTTTATTTATCTCGAATGTGCATAAGGACACAAATGAGAAGGACATAATAGAATGTATAATGTCAAAAACAAACGAAAGAGTGACATTAGAAAAAATTTAATGAAAAAAGATAAAGGATATAATGCCTACAAGTTGTTGGTATCTAAACATAAATTATCAACATATTTGGATGATAACCTATGGCCAGGGGGTATATCGTTTAGACAGTATGTACATTTTAAATATAGAGGAAGGAAGACGCCTGATACTGTAAAATTACCAACTCAAGATGAATAGTACACTCAAGTTTGTAACTTTTAATTGTAAATCAGTCAGATGGTCAGTTGAATGCTTAAGAGGACTTTGTGAGATAGCGGATGTAATAGCTGTGCAAGAAACATGGTTATTTCCACATGACATAGATTTCCTCGGAAATATTCATCAGGATTTCATGTATACTGGTAAATCAGCTATGGATTGTTCAATAGGCATAATTGGAGGTAGACCGTATTTCGGAGTTGCATTATTATGGCGGAAGAGTGCTTTTAAAATAGTAAGTGTAGTAAAGTGTGACAGTGTGCGTCTTGCAGCAATTAAGCTGCAACTGCCAGAGTGTACGTTACTGATATTCTCAGTATATATGCCAACGGACTGTAGTGAAAATTTAGTTGAGTTCACTGAGTGTCTGAGTGAAGTAAACGCAATTGTGGAAAGTGAGGCAATTGAAAGTGTTTTCATACTAGGTGATTTCAATGCGCATCCAGGTACGCTTTTTGGTAATGAATTATTAAACTTTTGTTCAGAATGTTTGTGCGTTTCTTGCGTGGATATGAATGTGCTTCCATTAGACACATATACATTTGTTAGTGAGGCACATGGTTGTCAGCGCTGGCTGGACCATTGTATTGTTACTGAAGCGGCTCAGAATTTAGTTGTTGGCGCAAAAGTATTTTATAGTTCATATTATTTTGATCACTATCCAATGCAAATAGAGTGTAACATAAGCTTGATTAGAAGTAACGGTGTAAAAAAATAATAAAATGTATGTAAATAAGACGACATGGGGTGAAAGAAATGATAACCAAATAAATATGTATAGGCAGATATGCAATGTTAAATTGAGTGACGTAGACTTTCCGCAGCAATTTGAGAAGTGTTCTGATAAAATGTGTACAGATCCTAGTCATAAGTTAATATTAGATGAGATGTATTGTAAAATTATGGGAGTTCTAAGTGAGGCAGCGGAACAAACTTATATACATAAAAAGCACAAGAAATATGTGATTGGCTGGAATAGATATGTTAGAGACGCCCACAGAGAGGCTCGTGAAGCTTTTCAAATCTGGCATATGTTTGGTAAACCATGCGCCGGAAATGTTTACAATAATATGTGTAATACTAGACGTAATTTTAAAGCAAAGTTAATATGGTGTCAAGATAATGTAGAGCAAATTAAAGTGGATAAAATGGCATCATGTCATGCTAAAGGAAATTTTAATGAATTCTGGAAGCATACTAGTAGTTTAAATCATCGCTCGAGCCTCCCTGCTAGTGTCTCAGGTGTTAGCGGAGCGAGTGAGATAGCAAATCTCTTCAAAAATTATTTTTAAGTTGTATCTCCCCTAGGCCCCTGAACGCAATCGATAGATGGGCAATGTCAGCAATCAGCGATCAGTGTAAGAATCACAGTAAATCAAATAGATGCTATTATTAAAAATATGAAGCGTGGAAAATCTCCAGGACATGACAGGCTCAGTATTGAGCATTTGATATATGCAGGTATTCATTTACCAAGAGTGCTGGCATTGTTTTTTAATCTTTACATACAAAAACACTGACGCCTGTCACCCAGAGGGGTAGGCAGAGACTACAGACTTCCATTTGGCACGATCCTGACACACCTCTCTCGCCTCCTTCACATCCATACACCTCCGCATACATGCTCGTCGGTTAAGGGTACTCCTAATTTGGCCCGTTTTCAATAAATCGCCAATTTGGTCGATAAATTTTCGCCTAGGACGTCCCTTTCCGACTCTGCCATTCACTTCTGCAACATAAATTTTCCTTTGTCACTCTTTCCTCATTCATTCTTTCCACATGACCAAACCACCGAAGCATTCCTTTCTTAATCCTAGTCACAACATCATCTTGCAAACCACACTCTTCTCTTATTACACAATTTCTTACCCTGTCTACGGTCTAACATACTCCTTAACGACCACATTTCTGCTGCGTTCATTCTACTCTCGTGCTTCTTCTGCCACACCCAACTTTCACTACCATACGTTAAAGTAGGGACCAACACAGAATTTTGAATTGCCATACGTGCCTTTTTCGACACATTTTGACTCTTCACAATAGAGTGCAGGGCCCCATTTACTCTATTTCCCGCTATTTATTTCATTTTTTTAATCTTTGTTTATCGCATATGCATTTGCCAGCAAACCTTATGAAGACTTTGGTGGTACCGATTATAAAAAATAAAACGGGGGACGCAGCAGACGTGTCTAATTACAGTTCGATATCACTAGCTACCGTAATCGCGAAAGTGCTTGACAGTCTGCTTGATAAATATCTGCAGAAACACATCTCCTTGCGTGATGCACAATTTGGTTTTCGACAAAAGCTATCAACAGAGAGTGCAATTTTCTGTCTAAAGTAGACGGTCAAGTACTACACGACCAGAAGAACCCCTGTGTATGCATGCTTCTGGATTTATCCAAAGCATTCGATATGGTGTCTTATAGGGTATTATGGTGAAAGCTGCAAGAAGAGACTAACATACCTGAAGAGATTATCACTATGTTCCAATTTTGGTACTCACATCAAACGAATTACGTTAGATGGGGCACAGGTATGTCAGATGAATACGGATTAGAGTGTGGGGTAAGGCAGGGCGGATTAAGCTTTCCTACCTTATTTAATTTATATATTAATGGGTTAATCGCTGAGCTCAACAGCACTGGTATTGGGTGTTCAATAGACGGAGTCAATATAAATAACATAAGTTACGCGGATGATATGGTGTTGTTGAGCCCATTGATCAGAGCACTGAGAAAATTAGTGAAAATTTGTGAATCATATGCCAGTACTCATGGGCTTATATACAATACAAAAAAGAGTGAGCTAATAATTTTTGGGGCAGACGCTAAGAGAGGAGCTAACTTACCGCCAGTAACTTTGTGTGGGTCAGTTATAAAAAGAGTACCTCAGTTTAAGTACCTGGGGCACTGGCTCACTGAAAACATGAGTGATGACTGTGATATTGAGAGAGAACGCAGAGCACTGGCAGTACGTTGCAACATGCTGACTCGCAGATTCGCCAAGTCCTCTAGACAGGTTAAAATAATGCTTTTCAAAGCATTCTGTCAAACGTTTTATACGTGTAGCATGTGGGTTGGGTACACGCAGCGGACGTATAGTGCACTGCGCGTGCAATATAACAATGCGTTTAGTATTTTGATGGCACTAGCTCGTCACTGTAGTGCATCTACTATGTTCGCGGAGGCACGTATCGATGACTTTTACGCTATAGTGCGAAAGAGATGCGCCTCGCTTCTTTTTCGTATTAGAGACTCTTCTAATAGCATCTTAACCACCTTAGCCGCTAGGTGTGTTCCATAACGTACTTTAGAATTTAAACAAAACAATATACGTCATTTATAGTCAGGGAATGAGGCTCACAATATTAGCGCAACAAAATTTAAATAAATAAACTGTATACATAAGAGGAAGGGTGTCTATTCTTCTTCTTACTAACTTCTAAATACCTACTTATTAAGTGTGAGCTTAAAATATCCGCAAATATGAATCGTAACGTCCGCCTTAACTATCGGTACAATTGGTGTAGCCCATTCTGAAGTATCGACTGATGAAATAATACCTTCTCGTTGCACACTTTCTGATGCGCGCTCAACCGGTTGCCTCATCGCGAGCGCGAGAGGGCGCGCGCGCAGCAACACAGGCCGCGCGTCGGCTCGCATGCGCGGACTGACCGGTGCGCCGATGAACCGCCCTAGCCCCTCCACATACACATCACATTATCTGGAACTGAACGACTCCAAATTGAATGTACATTCCTCAATTTTTTTTCCTCCTTATTACGCGTAGTAATTTTATAAACGGACTCGTTAATTTGACCTCTTCGTTCTACGATCGCCGCGTTTCGTACTCCTATTTCCAAGGACTGTGCCAATTTTAAGGTTCTCTCGAAATGTAAGCACTCTTCAGCAAATAGCCTCTGTCTAACGTAACCTCTCCGCCCGTAGCCCGCAGACCAGCTAGCTCATCCCGTAAATTTTCATTAATTGTACTTTTGAAATCGTACATACTCCGATATGTTTTATCTTCATTTTACTTTCGTTGCCTAAATTTATATCTTTCCGCGAAAATACTTGGCTTCGGTTGCAAATGGCTGCTCATGACCTTGATTAGTTATTTAAAGGTCAACAAAGACGGCTTTGACGGAGTGCATAAATTCACTAATAACTCGTATGTTGGACCTCCCATAACTGTTACTAATGTCGGCACCTTCATTTCATCTTTAACACCGTTAACGATGAAGTATTGTTGGAGTCGTTCGATATATAACGGAACTCAATTCAAAGTTTTCTATTTTACCGAGCGACATCGTGTAAAGCACAATCACTATTATTTATACGCGTGAATAGCGTTCTCGTCGCCAATTTGTAGTGTCGACCGAGGATCCGACCACAACCATATATATATATATATATATATATATATATATATACATATATACATATATATATGTGACTATATGATACAAATTTGTAAAGGATTTAAGTAAATTTATGAATAAGTAATAGAATACATAATTATAAATAAAAAGTATTGATAATGTTGTAGGTTTGAGTGACTTAGGTAAAGAAAATTATCGGTGATTAACATACCCACATACAATCAGCCTGCTCAGCTGTGAGTTTGGAAAAACAAAAATTAACCGATTAATGTTTTAAGGCTGCTGGTTAAAGATGTAATGAGTTTTAATAAAGGAAATGAGAATTTATTATGAACTTTATGGGCATGGGCCATGGTCCTGTCATGTCCATAATCTTGTGGTACAGTTAAATTACATGAGCTGAAATCTAAAGGAGTGAATTAAATGATATTAGTAATTTTCTTGATCGTGTATATACCTACGCCAGCCGTGTATGTGAAAGAAATGACACAAATATGTAATGAATAGCTAAAGTGCTAGGTATGGATAAAAATTTAAAATAAATAATGGTTAACTAAGAATGAAGTAAATATATAAAAAAAGAATAAAATAAAATATTCAAATGCATAAATTCATACATTCTTGTCCATAAAATTAATATGACCTTTGCGGTCAAATGCATTGTCCTCGTAATCTAGAAATAAATAAAAATATATAATAACTATATTTGAACAAACGATAATCAACATAAAACCATTGTAGGATTGTACTAATACACGGCAGCTACAAGCGTAGCGGAACAAAGAGCAGATAAAAAATAACACAATTGACTCAAATTATAGTATGTACAATTGGTATGGATGGATAACTGTACTGAAACTATTGCATTTGAAATTTATATTTTAAATAAGCGACTTTTTGTAGCATGACATTTTATAATATTTTAAGATCAACATTTATTTTAAATAGTTACTTAATAGGATATACACTTTACTTAGTTTCGTAAGCATCATCAGTCATATTTGACTATCTCTTGACTGGATATAAAATACCAGATCTCTACCATCATATGTTAGTCGATTATTTTGTGGTATTTAGGAATACGCTATATATCCCGATAAGATATGTAGGAAACCTATGGATGTACATAGTTCAGGATCGTGCTTTGTGTCATTCTTTGGAGGAGTTCTATGTTCAAATTTAAGCTTTTGAATAGCTGTGATGATGATGATGATGATGATTTACGAATAAGGACTAATAAGAGCATTATACGCGATTTATCATATGGTGGAATCTTGGTTCATTTGTTACTTTAGAACACATCGATACTGGTACACTGAAACATTTAAGTATAATAATATCTGAAAACAAAAATTGTAAAATAACTCTTCAAACTCTATCGCACAGTATTCGTACTAGTCATATATCACTTCGTCATCATCAACTTTCTGCACAAATGTTTATTCCCTGAGTGAGATTAAAATTCTTATGATTTAAAATATCTATTATATTTTGGAAATGGTATATTGTGCTTATCATTAAACTTACTATTTAGTTAATATTGGTAACCAATATAATTTTATTAAGTTTAACAGCATTTTTCAATCCTTAAGCCTTTTCAAAAATAGCCTACAACCATTATGTTTGTCAAATATAATAATAAATACTATGCTTGTCAGGGAATTGATGAGCCTGAATACAATCGCTCTAGTAACATTGCTGCTCATCAACTGTCCGTGAAATAATGATTTGACATTTTAAGGCTATATATCACCTGTTAGTTGCAAGGCTCGTTTTCGTTGGTTGGTGTTTGGAGAAGTTGATGAGCGATGGCTAATGATAATGATAATAAATGCAGTCCATCAAAAGTTTCCTGCAGTTTTAAAACTCACCGCGCTTGTCATTATTTTGTTTGGGTAAAATGTTTTGCCAAAACTATACTTCTTATATCCTTTCACCAATAGTTTTCTGCAGTTTTTATTTGTTAATTGATATTTTTGAGTAATAAAATTACATGAAACTGATGAGAGTCTGGACCGCTATACATCGTTTTACCATTCCTTAATTATTGCCGTACTCTGAATATCAATTCTCTGGCCAAGTGTGAGAATAAATCTTCTTTACAATGGCAAAAGTCCATGTGCAGCCATGGACATTTACAAGCTGATGAAGAAGAAAAAGAGGCAAATAACTGAAAAATAAACTATTAAAAGGCAAACGTCGGTATGTTGATGGTGAGGAAAATCCCTTTACCTATATATAATAAAGTCTTATTTGACTGCTTTTTTTCATCCATGACTGCATATAGTGTCAATCAAGTCAATAATCTGGACAGGTTTGTCAGTAAACGAAGAGCTCATACAGTCCTACTGTTTCCCATAATACCTTGGTCATACTGTTTCCCATAATCAGATAAGTGGTGCAGCTATATTGCTACTGTATGATGGCTCCGTGGCGCAGTTGCTTAGAAATAAGTTGCAGCGCTAAGGGCCGCTGGGTTTAATTTTCTCGCGGAATCATTCATTCCACGTCTGGATGATAGTTCTTGTGAAGTGTATGTATGTAAACTACAGGAATGTGAAATTTATTTGTCAAAAAAATATTCAAGTCTCAAGAGAGACGCATCTTCAATTGATTTGGGCTCTTTGGTGGCAGCTCTGATATTGATGATAAGACATCCGTTCTTAATAATATCATCCCGAATCTGTTTAATATTCATGGTCTTGTACACTATGAATAGAATGGATTTTTTTAATTCAAGTGTTCGTAGTGTTCGTAGTTTTCGACCACCTAACCCTAGGTGAACCCTACACGTGTCTCTTGGGTGGTGCTAAACGAGCGATAAAGTCGTGAGAATTGACTCGGCCCTTCGTCGTTTGTTAGCGGCGTAAAATCTACCACATGTCCTAGTTTCCCCGTGTTGGCGACGCGCCTATAAGAATGTTTCAGTTTATTAAGTCAACCGACGACGAATAACTTTTCAAAGACTCATTGTCCAGTTAAAATGTTCTGATAAGAAAATGCTTAGTTAAACCTTAAAGAAATGTCGAATTAATGATATGAAGGTCTTGGGTTCGACTCCCAGGCCGGACTAGTTTACTGTTTTCTAAGTAATATCTTTCAATAAATTCATATAGGGAATTTTATGTTATAAATTATGTTACCGGGTTTGTTCCCCGGTTGAAATCGTCTTTCCAACGATGTAAATTCAAAGGAATATTAAAGTGAAGTTAGAGATCGGATTTGTTCCCCGGTCGAGATGATCACTCTGTGCACAAACAGAATTAACGGAAGTTAATTGCATAAGTATTGTCTTGTATAAGTATGATATGTTTTGTACGAAAACAAATGCCTATTTGTTATGATCGATTAATGAAAACATTCACTTGTATTGTTATCTGATAAGAAACATGATAACTGATAAGAATCTTATCAGAGATAGTTTCCTACTGTTTGAAAATTATGTAGAAGCACTTACTTATTTAATATTGTTAAAATTAAGTGTATTTCAGACTTTCATTTTTTCTGATAGCCGAGAGCCGTGCAAAGTTAGTTGTTCAAATAGTGTGAGTTCACGGAAGCACGCTGGCCACGCCCTTAGGAGGCCGAATATGTAAAAATTTAAAATGTTTGTAATTTCAGAAACTTATGTAAAAATGACTTGTAAAACATTTCAGGTTGATTGTACGTGCTAAAAAGGTGAATTCTGTGTTATTTTTATGTGAAAATTCCTGTGTATAAGTGAAATAATGATAGTTTTGTATAAGAAATTTAAAAGTGTTTTAAATAGTGAAATAAATAGAGAAAATGTAAATTAAACTATTGTATTAGTAAACATATGTATAAATTCAAGTGGGAAACATTGTTTTAACTTTCTGTGTTAAATATTTAAGAAGTTCGGATTTTGAATTTGTGATTAAAATAGGCATGTTTTGTTTTATAAATTAAAGGATTTTTGTGATACGAAAAAAAAAATATATATCATGGTGTAGATATTGTTTTGTGCTATCTAAATAGATAACTTGTATTTGTGTATGATTTATGTGAATAAAGAAATTAAGTGAAACGTGAGAGAGTAATAGTACAAATTCATGTTGTTAAGTTGCGCAGGCACGCGAATGGCGCGGCTCACTTTCGCGTATAGCTCTGGGGGTAGCTTAGTGAACGGGTTTTATTGCAATTCGTTCGGGAAAATAGTTCGGGAATCAAACCAGCAGTCAATAAGAAGAAGAAAGAAAAAGTGTAGGGAAGTGATAGGGAAAAGTGATTACTCTCTCACGGAACGGTTTGAAGATAATTGCTGTTTTATTCCCAAGTGATTCATCCCTAAAAGTTATACAGTCCACATCGAAGAATTAAGGCGTCGGGACCGGGACGACTTCGGAAGACCCGTAATCCCCGTCTGAACCTACGTGCTGAAAAAGAAAGAGGTTATCACCCTAGTGTGTTACTCCGTTGCGGAGCTCACATACGTTGTTCCCGAACCCAACGTAGGCGTTATAGGAGGCCGGATCGAGAGAAGCCTCGATTTCTCCCTTCTGTTTCTTAATCGAAAGTCGAGTTCCGCTTGGTTCTTTTTCAATTGGACCTTCGGAGCTGGATTAAAAGGACCACCCGAACCCCGCCAGCTGGATCAAGGAACCAGCTGTGGACTGCTGGTTACGGAAAAGAAGACCTTCGGAGCCGAGTGAAGATCAGCAACCGAAGGAAGCCGGAGGTTTGAGCTGAAGCAATAGGACCAAAGGCCAGAAGACCAGGACGTCAGCGCTGAAGGACTGGACCTGGAACTACCGGAAGAAAGAAAACCGGGATTGCGGCCTGGGGCGTGTGCTCGCATGGGACACGTATCGCAGCCGGGCGCAGGTGTCTTGTGAAGGCACTCATCGTGGCCAAGCAGGGCTTGGCATTTTTCCTGTCGGGCAAGCGTGCACGGCATTTCCTGTCGGACGACCGTGTCTGGCATTTTCCTGTCGGACGACCGTGTCCGGCATTTCCTGTCAGGTCATCAGGGTGCAAGAAGAAGCATCCACCGCTGCTGCTGCCAGGCGAGGGTGCGCGTGGGCACCTGACTGCATCGCGGCCGGAGGAGGGCGCTTGGATGAGGCGTCACCGGCAACTGGGCGGCGAGCACAGCATACATCCCGACCACCTAACGGTGCCAAACGGTTGGGCTCTGGCACAACACCTTCGGGTGGAGCAGTTCTCTCGAGCGAGACTGCGCTTGCACTACCGCTCGACTGTTTCGTCATATTCCTTGGCGGGACAGTTCCTAAACCTTTCCTCCATTCCATTCCTGCACGACTCCATCCCTGGACGGCTCACCTCGGTAGGCCCCGTCCAGGATTGGTAGGGCTGATAGGGCTGTTAGGGTGGTAGTAGGGTTGTAGGGTTGGGAGATAAGGGGGGGGAGGGGTAGTGGTGTTAGGTTGGGGTGTAGAAGGGTTGTAGGTAAGGGGTTGTAGGGACCGTAGGGACAGTTAGGGACCGTAGGCCAACAATCACCTTCCTGCAAGATGAAGAAGGCACAAGACCAGACAGGGAGAAGCGAAGGGAGCAGGACAAGGACAGGGCTCTCAAGAAAAGCTAAAGAAGCGGAACCATCTGGAGCGACCACAGCTACTGCGTCAAATGGAGCAACTCCTTCAAGTGGAGCCACCACCGACACGTCCACATGCACGTGGGACTCAGGGACGTCCATGGCAACGACAAGCAACAGGACGGACACCAGTGGTACGCAGGCCAGCACCGCACAACAATCCGTTATATCCAGGAGTGAAACGGTGGTCGAAAAAGTAGGTCAAAGGACCGAAGAAGCGGCATCGCCAAGGACAGTAATCGGGCACACTAGTGATAAAGGGTCACAGAGAGGTAGTAGGTCATCGCGATCGGCGAGGCTGAAAGCCGAATTAGAGGCGCGGATTAAATTCGAACGCTCAGAGCTCGAACGAGCACAGGCAGCTGCTGCCTTAGCCAAGTCTCAATTGGAGTTGGCACGACTCAACCGAGAAGAGGAGATCGACTCGAGTGAGGATGAAGAAGAGCGGAATACTCAGGTGGAACCTTTCGTAAGGAGTTGGGTTCAGCAGACCATAATGAGCGCGCCGGTTAGTGTAGCACAACCCGATATTACTGATAAGGAAGCGTGTAAAGGATCACGCCGCAAAGGGGCGGAGATCGAGCGCAACCAAGGAAATGCACAGAAAACACACGCGAGTGAGGTGTCAGAATTGACCGAAGCGATTGTGAGTGCAATAAAAATAGCGGGTAAAGATAAGTCTTCCCAGCTTCATTTCCTCCAGGAATTACCGGTGTTCGATGGAGACCCGGGTGAATGGATAATTTTCAAAACGGTGTTTGAAGACACGAGAAGCCAATTTTCAGGGGTGCAAAATGTTGCACGCCTTAGGAGGGCATTAAAGGGCACCGCTAAAGAGGCGGTAAAGTCGCTGTTATTTACTTTGTGTGAACCGGAAGAAATAATGAACGCTCTCGAAAGAAGATTCGGTAGGGTTGAGATGCTCATTCTAGCCGAAATCGAGAATGTAAAGCGTATGCCAAGATTGGCAGAAGATTGCCGGAATATAGGATCTTTTGCAAGTCGTATTACGAACGTGGTTGCCACGATACAAGCGTTGAATCAACCACAGTATTTGTACTCACCGGAGTTAGTGAGCCGCATAGTGGAGAAACTCGGAACTATGATTAAATTTAAATGGTTTGAATATCGAGCTCAGTATCCTTTGGAGCCAGAGTTACAGAAGATGGCCAAGTTTTTAAATTTATTAAGTGAACAATTTGGAGCGTCCTTAAACAATGAAAATGCGCCTGAAAAAAGGAAGCGTCCTGAATTCAGGAAGCAAACTGTACACACTGCAAAGGGAGGTGTACGCAACTGTGCCGTGAGCGAGCGCTATATGCGCTGAAGTAATTCGAGCGAGCGTCTAGAACGCCGAAATAGTAAAGGGCACAACCGACAGGTGGTTATGACAACCCAGGATAAGCCTGTAAGTCGAGTAACACAGAAGTGTGTTATATGCAACAAGGAGCACTCTATAGTGAGTTGTTACAAGTTTAAGGACATGAATATTCGCGAGAAATGGGAAGCGGTCAAAAAAGCGAAAGTATGTTTCCAATGATTGTCACCTAACCATAGGAGGTTAGAGTGCAAAGCGAAAAAATGTGGTGTAGAGGGATGTAGAATGTCACATCATCGAATGCTACACCGATACCCCAATGAAAAAACCTCGCCACAAGGGGACGAGGGGGGTAAAGATGCTCAGATTACAACTGTTAGTACAGTGAATGCACTGGCATGTGCATACTTAAAGATTATACCGGTCGAGTTGTATGGACCTAGAGGAAAGGTCAAGACAACAGCTCTTCTGGATGAGGGATCGACCATGACACTCATAGAGGAGTGGATGGCTCAGAAATTAGCGCCTCGCGGACGTAAAGAGGGATTACGTATCGAAGCCGTGGGAGGTAAGCGAATTAACGACGACATTTCGTATCGCTCACACATCACAAAAATTTAAAATGTGCATAGGAAACCTATCCTTTTCTGAAATGTATACTATTAATGACCCAAACTTGGCATATAATTGTTTTTTGCTAGAATATAGACTTTTCTATAACTTATGTTTCCCATTAAAACAAATTAAAATAAAAGTAACTTATAAACCAAAATGGATATCGCATGGACTAAAAATTTGTAGCAAAAAGAAAAGAGCTTTATTGTGGAAATATAGAAAATCACCAACTAGTGCTAATAAACTTAACTACAAAAAGTATGCAAAACTATTTAAAAAAATTATATATCTGACTAAACGAGCCCAAAATAATTACAAAATAAAAACAAGTGACAATAAGTCTAAAACAACATGGCAAATTATTAATAAATCGAGATTAAATTTACCCACTCAGTCTATATCAAAAATAAGGGTAGGCAAAGAGCATATAACTAATTCCGAACAAATTGCTGAGGCATTTAACAACTACTTTATTGACAAAATTAAACCATGTGGAAAAAATATTGATAGAAACCTCAGACGCATGCTCGGCTCTATGTTTTTGGCTCCAAGTCTACCACTACATATATTTAATATTATCAAAAATATGAGAAACACAAGTAGCGTAGGGCATGACGGCATTGCTACTAAAATAATCAAGTCCGTAAATAAAGAAATTTGCCATCACCTGAGCTATATCATGAACCTGAGCATAGAAAGGGGTATTTTTCCCGATGAACTTAAAGTCACCATCGTGAAACCTGTATTTAAAAAAGCTGACAAAGAATCAATGGAATGTTATAGACCTATAGCCTTAATATCAATATTCTCTAAAATATTTGAAAAATATCTTTATAATGAACTTAATGATTATTTGGAAAAAAATGACATTTTGTGTAGGGAACAAAAAGGATTTCGCAAAAATAAAACAATAAATATGGCACTCTATGATTTTTATAAAAATGTAATAACACACGTTGACAACAGAACACCGGTATGTTCACTATACTGTGATATGACTCATGCTTTTGACTATGTTGACCATAATATTTTAATTCACAAACTCGAGGCATATGGTATTAGGGGCAATGTATTGAGTTTGTTCCAGTCTTATCTAAATAACCGTCGTCAAAAAACGGAAATATGTGGGTTAAATGTAAGGACCAAATCTGAGAACATAAGCTCATCGACAGAGCGTTTGGTAAAATACGGTGTCCCACAGGGCAGTGTCTTAGGGCCTCTCTTATTTATAGTATATGTAAATGACCTCCCAAATGCCACTAAGCAACCTATGACCTTATTTGCCGACGATAGTACTATAACTATTAACTGTGATGACGTCTTTTCTTATAAAAATGACATAAATGAATCATTAATATCAATAATAACATGGCTAAATAATAATAATTTGAAAATTAACCTAAATAAGACACACATTATGCATTTTAGCCAAAGACCAATCACCCCATCTAATATTAAAGTAAAATACAACGATACTGTTATTGCTGAAGTAGATACAACCAGATTTCTCGGCTTACAAATTGACCAAAAACTAAATTGGAAAGCCCATATACTAGAACTAAATAAAAAAATAAGTAGTTCGGCTTATGCCCTGTTTAGACTTTCTGCTACAGTTAACATTGACGCACTTCTAACAGCTTATTATGGGATAGTCGAATCTGTCCTTAGATATGGAATTATTTTCTGGGGTAACTCAACTGACAGAGAAGTAGCATTTAAAAGTCAGAAAAGATGTATCCGTGCAATGTTTGGTCTTCAGGCTACCGATAGTTGTGCGCCGTATTTTGTTAAACATAGAATTCTTACACTTCCGTCCTTATACATAATGGAGACGGCTCTCTTTGTCAGGGCCAATCCCAACCTATTTCCACGGTTAACTGATAAAGTAAAGCGCAACCGTCGTGACGGAAGTAAATTGTATTTGCAACAAGCAAAAACGGCTCTGCTAAGAAAGAGTGTAGTATGCATGGCTCCTAAAATCTATAATAAAATTCCTCAGATGTATAAATCATTGAACAGCAATCTTTTTAAAAATAAATTCAAAAAACTTCTAATTGAAAAATGCTACTACACTGTAACGGACTTTCTCAATGATAAATTTTGACATTATATAATTGCCTTATACATACATATATTTTAAATTGTGACTGTTGTAAGTAATAATCTCGCTGACTTTGTATATTGATAGACTTTGCCAATGTTAAATGAAAATTAATAACCTAATCACTTTAAATTTTACACACCGAATATGTCGGTAAGACATGTTGACACTAACAACACTAACACCAAGAACATATCTCTGCCCATGCATTGTATATCTCACACATGTTTGAGTAAATAAAAATATCTTATCTTATCTTATCTTATCTTAAACGTTAAGATAAAAGGCATTTACTCGAGCGACTTGGAAGAGATAAGTGTACAAACAATTAAGTCACTTAACCTTTCTCCTCAGTCGGTAAGCCGAGAATTATTGCAACGGTGTTCTCATTTGACACCGATTAAGGATGAGTTGATGTATGAGAGGTCCAAACCTACCATATTAATTGGTCAGGACAATTGGCATCTCATAGTTACTCGTGAATTAATTTCAGGAGGTAAGAACCTACCTGTAGCATCGCTCACCAAACTTGGATGGGTTTTTTTTTTTTTTTTTTTTTTATTTTATTTATTACACAAAAATACAGTCGGTTATTCTTTATACAACTTTCGCCAAACTGCAGGGCAGTTTGTTGGCGAATACATCACCCTCTTACATTTTATATACCTACTGTCCTTAAGAATCTAAAATACACATAAACTGTAATTTCAAATGTAATCCTTAAAAACTTAAAAGTGGGAAAATTAAATTTACACTATTTTAAAAGATTTAAAATAATTAAAAATTATTTTAAATCTTTTAAATTAAACACATTAAAAATAACAAATTAATTTAGAACTATAACTTTAAGACAATATTAATTATTATACATATAATTATCCAGCAACCACGCTTTTAACTTCTTTTTAAATATTTCTTTATTACCGCATTCGTTTTCAGAAAATATCTCATTGAAAATACGTGGTACTAGATATTTTCTCGTCCTCTTGCCGTAATAATTATTAACTCTATGCTCAACGTATTTCTTTCGCGAAGTAATTCTAATATTTTTGTTAAACGTTCGAAATGTTTTAAACTCTAGAGATTTAAATTGATCTATTGCAATTAAGTACTTAAGTTTTACATGCACAGGTAATATTCTAAAATTTTTAAATAAATTATTATAATTTCCGTCTATGTTATATTTTTTCTTTGTTTTTTCATCAATAAACAATTTTATTAATCTAATTTGCAACTTAAGAATTTTATCTGTATACGTTTGAAAAGTACGTCCATATGCAATTAGTCCATAACTCAGGGCTGAATCAGCTAGTGCATAGTAAAGCATATATAAGATTGACCTGCTTACTGTAAGTTTTAAGTTATTAAGCCTAGATAATATGGATCTTAACCTATCACAGACAATGTCAATATGTAATTTCCAACTAAAACTACAGTCTATTGTTAGCCCTAAGTACTTATAACTATTCACAAATTCTATGGTTTTACATTCGCATTGTTCCAGTTTATTATGTAAGCACTCGTACGAATGACCAATGATGTTAATTTCCTCACTAGGTTTTCTCATATAAGGAGAGTGTAGAAGCATACACTTTGTTTTTGTTACGTTAAGTATAATGCCGTTGTCATGTGCCCATTTTAGAATATTAACGAAGTCATCCTGCAACCTCTCCTCAATAATTTTAACATCCCTGTCAGCGTACATCAGGCACGTGTCATCGGCGTACATATATGTGGAACAATGTTGTACAACGTTATCAATGCTATTCACGTGCATGATGTACCCAACAGGTCCGAATACGGAGCCGGTTGGCACACCCAATGTTACGTCGGCTTCTTCCCCAGTCGTTCCGTTGATCATAGTGTGTATTTTTCGATTCTTCAGGTAATTGCGGAACCATTTGTTCATTGGGCCTCGAATCCCACACTCTTGCATTGCTTTAAGAAGCATTTTGTGATCCAACGTGTCGAACGCTTTTTTGAAATCGATGAACAATACAACGACGTAATTTTTATTGTTTAGTTTACCATTAACGTCATCGGTAAATCGTGATAGTGCGGTAGATGTACTGAATGATTTCCTAAACCCATGCTGTGCTGTAGATATTATATGATTTTTTTCCAAAAACATACTAATTTGCTTAACTATTATTTTTTCAACTATTTTATTTATTACTGACAATATCGCAATCGGCCTATAATTGGAATATTCTAAATGATTACCTTGTTTAAATATTGGACGAATAATTGCCTTTTTTAAGTAATTTGGATATGCACCATTTTGCACGCACATATTCACAAATTTTGCAAGCAACGGGCTAATATCTTTCTTTACATACTTTAAATCATTTACTCTTATTTCATCTGCACCCGGTGATTTATTACAGTCTAAGTTATCTATAATTTTTTCAATTTCGTTCGACGATACTGCTTTATAACGAAAAGATACGTTACTCGTATTTACATAAGTGGCACGATCTAAAAATTTATAATTACAATAATGTTTTATTTTCTCAATTTCCTCTGTAAATGTTATAGAGAAATTTGAACATATATTAGTCATCGTATCTGTCTTTCCTAAATATTTCATAATAACACTATCTAAATTATTATTATTCTTTCCCAACCAATTATTAACGATTTCCCAGATCTTTCTACAATCTCCTTTACAATTTAAAATTTCATTTTTTCTAGATTTGTTTTTCGCTAAATTTATTAATTTATTTGTTTTATTTCTGTGCCGCGTGTATTCTAGCCTGTAATTCATATTTTTAGGATTAGCCCTCCACTTCCTAAACAAATAATCTCTTCGGTCTATCATCATTTTTAATGTATGACTAATCCACGGCTGGGTTGCTCGTTTATTTCTGCTTATTTTTATGGCTATTCTGGACTCCTCGTAAATATTTTTAAACAAAGTACGTAACCTATCATAAATTAATAACGGGCAATTAAGTACTAATAATTCATTCCAATTTATCTCTTTTAATTTTTCTTTAACTAATTTATCCCTTAAAACTTCAATATAATTATCACTATCGCACTTTTTTTCGTATGCATCGAACACTAAATTAACTCCTACCATATAGTGATCCGACAACTTACACGTGAGCATGTGTGCGTTAGCGCGCACACGGCTGCGCACCCACACATGGTCGATGCATGTCGCAGTTAGAATACCGGCGTACACCTCCTCTCTTGTGCATTCATTGATAACGCATTGCAATCCCCGTTCACACAACGTGTTTTTGTACTTTTCCACGATGCTGCATGTTTCCATTATATTTATATTTGTGTCCCCAATGATGATTACGTCTTGTTTATTTGGTATTTGCTCTAGTAATAGTCTTAATTCTTCTATAAAAGATAGTTTATTACCATTAGGTGGTCTATATAATGCTATAACGTGAATGTATTTTGTTGATGTTTTTATTAGGCAGTGTAATATTTCTGCAGCACGCGCTGGTACATAATTACATTTTTCTATATTTAATTCATTTTTACTGTATATTAACAATCCACCACCTCGACATTTTTCTCTAGTATATACAAACATCTCATATCCGCTTATTTGGTAAAGCGCTATTTCTTCTCGTTTAACACTGATTTCACTTAATATAATAATATCTATCTTATATTCACAGCTTCCTAAAAGTATTAACAATTCGCTATAGTTCTTTCTTAATGACCTTATATTTAAATGTACTATTCGCAATTCGTTTATTGTTTTCTTCATATACGTACTCCATTTATATATGTCCGTAAATTTTTTGTATTCTATATTACTTTCGAAACAGGATAATATATCGTTGAATTTTAGTTAAGTTATAAAAATCACGTATTTTAGTCACGCGATATTAAATATTTGTGTTATTGTTATTCCTCGCTACAGGCATTATTTAGCTTTTGTATGTCTGCATCAGATCGTACATTTACAATTTTTGCGTTATCCTCCTTTTTAACCAAAATTCGAAGGTTCTGCACCCATATATACTTATATTTTCCCTTTAATAATGTTTTGGTATTCCAAAACAACTGCTTCATCTGTTTGGTCAAACATTCATTTATATACACACGTTTACTGCTATTATTTTGTAGTATATCATTGTTACACAATTGATGTTTTTTTCGCGTAATCCATTCGTTTCTGTTTGCTTTCGCACGGAACGTCACGATAATTGGTCGCGGGTGATTATCATGTTGTTTTTCACGACCTACCCTCCGCGCCTCTTCAATATAATCAGGATTTAAATTTAATTTTTTAGCAATTAAACGCACAATCTGATTTGTGTCTTCATCTTTTTTATTCTCTAATCCTATTATTTCTATGTTTTTTTCAACTTCTTTTAACTCCATATAAGCTACCCTTTCCTCTAGTGTCTAGTGTAGTTTAGTTTACATGGTCACATATCGGGTGTTTGTAGTTCCTCTAGTGTAGTTTACATGGTCACATATCGGGTGGTATTAAACTGATCAAGATCGTTAACCACATTTCCACCAAGAAGGAGGAAGATATGGATAAATTGATCAAGGATTATTTTAGTTTGGAATCTCTGGGAGTGTCGGCTAGAAAGCCCGCGAACGACCCAGAAGAACGAGCCTTAAGTATTTTGAACAAAACGGTACGTCGTATACCTAATAATAGGTACGAGACTGCTTTGTTATGGCGCACAGACAATGAGTGCATGCCGTCGAATAGAGCGCAGGTTGAAAGTCGCCTGTTGAATATTGAAAAAAAGCTCGACAAAAATAGCGCGTTGAAGAAGGAATATGAGAAGCAAATTGAAAATCTCATCGTTAATGGTTACGCAGAGAAAGCGAACCATATTCCCATTTCCCCACGTACGTGGTACCTTCCCCACTTCGCAGTGACTCACCCACAAAAAAGGAAAATAAGGATAGTTTTCGATGCCGCCGCAAAGACGGGCGGACGTTGTCTCAATGATGCATTGTTAACCGGACCGGACTTATTGAAGTCGTTGTTCGGAGTTCTGCTACGATTCAGAGAAGGAAGCGTGGCAGTAATGGCAGACATTAAAGAAATGTTCCTACAAGTGAAAATCCGGGATGAAGACAGGGATAGCCTTCGATTCTTATGGCGGCACAATCGTGACGCGCCACCGGAAGAGTATAGAATGACGTCACTCATATTTGGAGCGGCATCATCACCATGCATCGCTATATATGTAAAGAATAGGAATGCGCAGGACAACGCACATATCTATCCAAAAGCAGCTTCCGCTACGGAAAGCAATTTTTATATGGATGATTATCTACAGGCATTTCCCGACGTGACGACGGCCGAAAGGATAGTAAACGATATGTATGAATTACATAAACATGCTTCTTTCCAACTGAGGGGATGGGCTAGCAACCGACCCGAAGTTTTAAGTAAAATGGAAAATAAATATAAGAGCGACAGTGCTTCGCTGGGAGATAAAGAGCACACAGAGCGCACGTTAGGTTTGATTTGGAATATCAAACGGGATATAATAAGTTTCTCCACAAGTCTTCGTAACACACCGGAAGAGGTGATGGAAGGTTTACGACCGCCTACGAAGAGGGAGATAACTAGCGCTGTGATGTCAGTTTTCGAGCCTTTGGGACTCGCATCACCCATAACGATTCAAGGGAAGTCGCTGATCCAACAAGTATGGAGGACAGGCATCTCTTGGGATGAAGAAGTTTCACACGAATTACACGTGTTATTTTGTAAATGGATATCGGAAGTGAAGAAATTAGGTCATTTAGAGGTACCTAGACCCGTTGCTGAAGGCATCGGCAAGGGGGAGTTACACACTTTCACGGATGCTAGTGAAAAAGCATACGCTGCCGCGGTGTATTACGTCACCACGGACGAGCTAGGAATAAGGCGGATTACGCTGATCGCCGCAAAGGCAAGAGTAGCGCCGTTGAAACCAATTTCGATTCCAAGGCTTGAATTGCAAGCAGCTCTTATGGGCAGCAGGCTGGCTGCCTCGGTTAGTGAAGAGAGCAAGTACGAGATGTCCGAGAGAGTATTTTGGACAGACTCACGTACAGTGTTAGCGTGGATTAAGTCAGATCCTCGCGCCTTTAAACCATTCGTTGCTCATCGATTGGCTGAGATCGAAGATCACAGTAAACCATGTGAATGGCGATGGGTTCCAACGTCACAAAATGTGGCAGACGACGCCACTAGAAATTTTCCTTCCACCTTCGATGTAAGTCATCGCTGGTTTCAAGGACCTGAATTCCTCAGGAAAAGTCCTGATTTATGGCCCAAACAAGTGGACACCATAAAAAGCTTAGAAACAGGTGAAGAAAAATCGCCAAAGGGCGTAAATGCGTTAAGAAAGCAAGAACCGTTAAGTCTACCCGACTACGGACGATTTAGCAGCTTTAAGAAATTCCTTGGGGCAACTACACGCACCTTACAAGCGGTAGAAAAATTCAAGAGTTTAAGAAAGTCGGTTAAAGGACCCGACGACGCAGCCGAAAAGTCGGTTATGTGTTCCAACAAAGTTTTAGCAAAGTCGGTTAAAGGACCCGATGGCGCGTTGGACATAGCGCTCTTGAAACAAGCGGAATTATTAATTTGGAAGTTCGTTCAAGACGAGTGTTTTTATTCGGAAATAAAATGCTTGAAAGCAGGCAAAAGCGTTGAAAGGAGTTCACGCTTAAGTAAATTATCTATGGAAATAGGAGAAGATAACTTACTCCGTTTAAATGGACGATTACCTTTCAAGTCTAATTTGACCGACGAAAGTAGAAAACCCGTCATATTGGACGGTAAACACGAAATCGTTAAAATGATGATTAGAGAAGTTCATCATCATTTTGGACATGCCATCACCAGACGGTGATGAATGAGGTGAACCAGAAATTTTATGTCTTGAACTTACGTAATGTAGTACGAAGTGTGTCACATCATTGTCAGTGGTGCAGGACATACAGATCAAAACCGCAGAACGTGCCACAAGGAAATATTCCTCTGGAGAGAATAGCTCATCATGAACCACCTTTTACATGCTCAGCTGTGGATTATTTCGGTCCTATGAGTGTGGCTATAGGAAGGCGACACGAAAAACGTTGGGGTGTTTTATTCACGTGTCTGACTACCAGAGCAGTACATCTGGAATTAGCAGCCTCATTGACACCAGCGTCAATGATAATGGCGTTGAGGCGATTTATCGCCAGAAGAGGAAAACCAGCCGTTATATACAGCGATAACGGGACAAATTTCAAAGCTGCGAATAAGGAATTATTGAAAGCATGCGAAGAATGCCATGAGGGCATGAAAAATGAGTCATTTAAGAAATATATTAAATGGAAATTTATACCTCCGGGAGCACCGCACATGGGTGGCGCCTGGGAGAGGTTAGTAAGATCGATTAAAATTGCGTTGACCGCTACGCTCAGAGAAAGGAGCCCACGAGAGGAAATTCTACATACGTTGCTTTTAGAAGCAGAGCACACAGTAAATTCCAGGCCTCTGGTAACATTCAGTATGGATAGTCCTGAAGAGGGTTTGACACCCAATCATTTTCTTCTGGGACGCTCATGTGGTGATCGACCACCTGGATTATTTCTAGAGCGGCATCTGACGGGTCAACTCAATTGGAAAGCTGCACAGAGGTTAGCCGACCATTTTTGGACAAGGTGGCTGAAGGAATACATGCCTACCTTAATACCGCGAACAGGTAATAACGGAAAGTTCATGGAACCTAAAGAAGGCGATATTGTTTTGATAATAGATCATTCGTTGCCACGAAATACGTGGCCGAAAGGCAAAATTAGTAGAACGTTACCGGGACCAGACGGTCACACCAGAGTGGTTGACGTCATTACTAGCACAGGTATCTTGAGGAGACCTACATCCAGAATAATAGTCCTGGTACCCGCGACGCCTCCCAAATGATGGTGCTAACGCACGGGGGGAGATTTTTGGCGACGCGCCTATAAGAATGTTTCAGTTTATTAAATCAACCGACGACGAATAACTTTTCAAAGACTCATTGTCCAGTTAAAATGTTCTGATAAGAAAATGCTTAGTTAAATCTTAAAGAAATGTCGAATTAATGATATGAAGGTCTTGGGTTCGACTCCCAGGCCGGACTAGTTTACTGTTTTCTAAGTAATATCTTTCAATAAATTCATATAGGGAATTTTATGTTATAAATTATGTTACCAGGTTTGTTCCCCGGTTGAAATCGTCTTTCCAACGATGTAAATTCAAAGGAATATTAAAGTGAAGTTAGAGATCGGATTTGTTCCCCGGTCGAGATGATCACTCTGTGCACAAACAGAATTAACGGAAGTTAATTGCATAAGTATTGTCTTGTATAAGTATGATATGTTTTGTACGAAAACAAATGCCTATTTGCTATGATCGATTAATGAAAACATTCACTTGTATTGTTATCTGATAAGAAACATGATAACTGATAAGAATCTTATCAGAGATAGTTTCCTACTGTTTGAAAATTATGTAGAAGCACTTACTTATTTAATATTGTTAAAATTAAGTGTATTTCAGACTTTCATTTTTTCTGATAGCCGAGAGCCGTGCAAAGTTAGTTGTTCAAATAGTGTGAGTTCACGGAAGCACGCTGGCCACGCCCTTAGGAGGCCGAATATGTAAAAATTTAAAATGTTTGTAATTTCAGCAATTTATGTAAAAATGACTTGTAAAACATTTCAGGTTGATTGTACGTGCTAAAAAGGTGAATTCTGTGTTATTTTTATGTGAAAATTCCTGTGTATAAGTGAAATAATGATAGTTTTGTATAAGAAATTTAAAAGTGTTTTAAATAGTGAAAGAAATAGAGAAAATGTAAATTAAACTATTGTATTAGTAAACATATGTATAAATTCAAGTGGGAAACATTGTTTTAACTTTCTGTGTTAAATATCTAAGAAGTTCGGATTTTGAATTTGTGATTAAAATAGGCATGTTTTGTTTTATAAATTAAAGGATTTTTGTGATACGAAAAAAATAATATATATCATGGTGTAGATATTGTTTTGTGCTATCTAAATAGATAACTTGTATTTGTGTATGATTTATGTGAATAAAGAAATTAAGTGAAACGTGAGAGAGTAATAGTACAAATTCATGTTGTTAAGTTGCGCAGGCACGCGAATGGCGCGGCTCACTTTCGCGTATAGCTCTGGGGGTAGCTTAGTGAACTGGTTTTATTGCAATTCGTTCGGGAAAATAGTTCGGGAATCAAACCAGCAGTCAATAAGAAGAAGAAAGAAAAAGTGTAGGGAAGTGATAGGGAAAAGTGATTACTCTCTCACGGAACGGTTTGAAGATAATTGCTGTTTTATTCCCAAGTGATTCATCCCTCAAAATTATGCAGTCCACATCGAAGAATTAAGGCGTCGGGACCGGGACGACTTCGGAAGACCCGTAATCCCCGTCTGAACCTACTTGCTGAAAAAGAAAGAGGTTATCGCCCTAGTGTGTTACTCCGTTGCGGAGCTCACATACGTTGTTCCCGAACCCAACGTAGGCGTTATAGGAGGCCGGATCGAGAGAAGCCTCGATTCCTCCCTTCTGTTTCTTAATCGAAAGTCGAGTTCCGCTTGGTTCTTTTTCACCCCGATATCCCGATATAATGGCCCCGAGTTCCCGGCACACCTTTAATGGTGCAGTGGTGCGAAGAATGTCCAGGAGTAAAACCGGTGACCACATTCGCCGCCCTTGACATCCTGCCTCTCGAAGGGACGAAAAGTTAATTGCGGAACCCCGTCTGTCTACGCTGAATATATGTGGAGCAATGAACAATAAGATGGATGAAATATGCAAAATGATGAGTGATAGAGGAATAGATGTGTTATGTGTAAATAATACGAAACGAAAGGGAAAGGACGCCACTACACATGGCATATATACCGCGTATTTTCTGATGTAGACGAGACTGAACGGGCATTTCGGGGAGTCAGTATCATCCTTTCAGAAAGAATGGGTCAATGTGTGAAAGAGTATGAATGTGTAAGTAAGCCTGCGGCTGCTATGGATGCGAATGAAAGTGGGATTAAAGAAGCTGTTTGTGCTAGGGGTATACGCCTCAAACATGTTTAAGCCCATTTATATCCGAGAATAGTTTTTTTAAGGAAAATGAAAATATTATTTATTATGTTCGGAGACTTTAAAGGAAGGGTTGGAGTAAAGAGGTCCGGTTTCGAAAGAATATTGGGAACGACGAACACTTTCTTTCGTCATAAGGAGATTCACATGTATACATGGGAAAGAGGTGGTAATAGAAGCATCAAAGATTTCATAATTGTAGATGAAAAAATGAGGAGCGCAGTCAACAAGGGTTTACCACCACAAAGAAGCTGGCTTGGAAGTATAATCGCTCAGATAAATGAATAAGTGCACTAAATTGCTCACTAATTGCTCAATTCAAATCCGCATTTGCTCACACTATTAATGAATTATTTTATTAGTTATTAATAATTAAAAATACAAAATATTTTTTCCCTATTATACTTAAAACCAACGAACTTTTCTAAAAACGAATAAATACCATTAATTGCTCAAGAAATGCTTAATGCAAAACCGTATTTGATCACACTATTAATTAATTATTTAATTAGTTATTAATAATTAAAAGTACAATTTTTTTTTCCATAACCGATCAGAATAATAAATAGGTGCACAAAATTGCTCACTAATTGCTCATTTCAAATCTGAAATTGCTCACAATATTTATCAATTATTTTAATAGTTATTAATAATTAAAAATAAAAAATTGTTATTGCCTCAAAACCAAAGAACTTTTTTAAAGATGAATAAGTACTCCTAATTGCTCACAAAATGCCTAACCGTAATACGCAATTGCTCAAACCATTTACTAACTATTTAATTAGTAATTAATAATTAAAAGTACAAAATTTTTAATTCCTTAACCGATCAGAATATTCAATAGGTGCACAAAATTGCTCACTAATTGTTCATTTTAAATCTGCAGTTGCTCACAATATTTATCAATTATTTTAATAGTTATAAATAATTAAAAATACAAAATTGTTATTTCCAAAAAACCAAAGAACTTTTTTAAAAATAAATAAGTACTCCTAATTGCTCACAAAAGGCCTAACCGTAATACGCAATTGCTCAAACCATTTACTAACTATTTAATTAGTAATTAATAATTAAAAGTACAAAATTTTTTATTCCTTAACCGATCAGAATATTCAATAGGTGCACAAAATTGCTCACTAATTGTTCATTTTAAATCTGCAGTTGCTCACAATATTTATCAATTATTTTAATAGTTATTAATAATTAAAAATACAAAATTGTTATTTCCAAAAAACCAAAGAACTTTTTTAAAAATAAATCAGTACTCCTAATTGCTCACAAAATGCCTAACCGAAATACGCATTTGCTCAAACTATTTACTAATTATTTAATTAGTAATTAATAATTAAAAGTACAAATTTTTTTATTCCTTAACCGATCAGAATATTCAATAGATGCACAAAATTGCTCACTAATTGCTCATTTCAAATCTGCAGTTGCTCACAATATTTATCAATTATTTTAATAGTTATTAATAATTAAAAATACTAAATTGTTATTTCCAAAAAACCAAAGAACTTTTTTAAAAATAAATAAGTACTCCTAATTGCTCACAAAATGCCTAACCGTAATACGCAATTGCTCAAACCATTTACTAACTATTTAATTAGTAATTAATAATTAAAAGTACAAAATTTTTTTCCTTAGCCAATCAGAATATTGAATAGGTGTATAAAATTGCTCACTAATTGCTCATTTCAAATCTGCAATTGCTCACAATATTTATCGATTATTTTATTAGTTATTAATAATTAAAAATACAAAATTGTTATTTCCAAAAAACCAAAGAACTTTTTTAAAAATAAATAAGTACTCCTAATTGCTCACAAAATGCCTAACCGTAATACGCATTTGCTCAAACTATTTACTAAATATTTAATTAGTAATTAATAATTAAAATTACAAATTTTTTTTCGTTAGCCGATCAGAATATTGAATAGGTGTATAAAATTGCTCACTAATTGCTCATTTCAAATCTGTAATTGCTCACAATATTTATCGATTATTTTATTAGTTATTAATAATTAAAAATACAAAATTGTTATTTCCAAAAAACCAAAGAACTTTTTTAAAAATAAATAAGTACTCCTAATTACTCACAAAATGCCTAACCGTAATACGCAATTGCTCAAACCATTTACTAATTATTTAATTAGTAATTAATAATTAAAAGTACAAATTTTTTTATTCCTTAACCGATCAGAATATTCAGTAGGAGCACAAAACTGCTCACTAATTGATCATTTCACATCTGCAGTTGCTCACAATATTTGTCAAATATTTTAATAGTTATAAATAATTTAAAATACAAAATTGTTATTTCCAAAAAACCAAAGAACTTTTTTAAAAATAAATAAGTACTCCTAATTGCTCACAAAATGCCTAACCGTAATACGCAATTGCTCAAACCATTTACTAATTATTTAATTAGTAATTAATAATTAAAAGTACCATTTTTTTTATTCCTTAACCGATCAGAATATTCAATAGGAGCACAAAATTGCTCACTAATTGATCATTTCAAATCTGCAGTTGCTCACAATATTTAATAATTATTTTATTAGTTATTAATAATTAAAAATACAAAATTTTTATTGCCTCAAAACCAAAGAACTTTTTTAAAGATGAATAAGTACTCCTAATTGCTCACAAAATGCCTAACCGTAATACGCAATTGCTCAAACTATTTACTAAATATTTAATTAGTAATTAATAATTAAAACTACAATTTTTTTTCCTAAACCGATCATAATAATTAATAAGTCCTCAAAATTGCTTACTAATTGCTTATTTCAAATCCGCAATCGCTGGCACTATCAATGAATGATTTAATTAATTATTAATAATTAAAAATACAATTTTTTTCTGCCTGTTATCCTTAGAACCATCTAACTTTTCTTAAAATAAATAATTTTTCTTAATTGCTTATAATTAGTTCAATTCAAATCCGCAATGGCTTACACTATTACTTAATTATTGGATTAGTTATTAATAATTTAGTGTACAAAATTATTTTTGCCTAATGTTCGTAAGCTAATGCACTGTTTTTAATTTTCTTTCTAATAAACTTCTTACCGAACGCTCTTTTAATTTTTTAATAGTATATCTTTATAATAGTATATTGTTATTTATCGGTTATTAAAATTATTATTACATTTTAAATTATGACGTCATAGGCGGCAAGAAATATGTCACTTGTGCGCATGTGATTGATTCAACCCGTTACTCATGTGCAACTGGCAAAATTTAATATTTTTGTCCAACCTGTAAATCAATGTTTGTTCATTTTTTAATTATATTTCCTGTAATTTAATCATTAATTATTAATAAATAGCTCTATGAAGTTATACATTTTAATTTGGATCTTGTTAAGTAATTTATTGCAAATTATGTATAACCTTATTAATTATGTATAAACGAGTTAATTTTATCATTAAAGCTAAAACTCTTATATTCAATTTTATTTGATTATATTGATTCCTTTTTATAGCAAGATCATTGAGTAAGTATGTGTTTTTTTTTATATTTATAGGTACTATAATTAAATCTTATTGAGATTTGCCCTCAACCGTAACAATTTGCACATGAGTAACGGGTTGAATCAATCACATGCGCACAAGTGACATATTTCTTGCCGCCTATGACGTCATAATTTAAAATGTAATAATAATTTTAATAACCGATAAATAACAATATACTATTATAAAGATATACTATTAAAAAAGTTAAAAGAGCGTTCGGTAAGAAGTATATTAGAAAGAAAATTAAAAACAGTGCATTAGCTTACGAACATTAGGCAAAAATAATTTTGTACACTAAATTATTAATAACTAATCCAATAATTAAGTAATAGTGTAAGCCATTGCGGATTTGAATTGAACTAATTATAAGCAATTAAGAAAAATTATTTATTTTAAGAAAAGTTAGATGGTTCTAAGGATAACAGGCAGAAAAAAATTGTATTTTTAATTATTAATAATTAATTAAATCATTCATTGATAGTGCCAGCGATTGCGGATTTGAAATAAGCAATTAGTAAGCAATTTTGAGGACTTATTAATTATTATGATCGGTTTAAGAAAAAAAATTGTAGTTTTAATTATTAATTACTAATTAAATATTTAGTAAATAGTTTGAGCAATTGCGTATTACGGTTAGGCATTTTGTGAGCAATTAGGAGTACTTATTCATCTTTAAAAAAGTTCTTTGGTTTTGAGGCAATAACAATTTTGTATTTTTAATTATTAATAACTAATAAAATAATTATTAAATATTGTGAGCAACTGCAGATTTGAAATGAACAATTAGTGAGCAATTTTGTGCTCCTATTGAATATTCTGATCGGGTAAGGAATAAAAAAAATGGTACTTTTAATTATTAATTACTAATTAAATAATTAGTAAATGGTTTGAGCAATTGCGTATTTTGGTTAGGCATTTTGTGAGTAATAAGGAGTACTTATTTATTTTTAAAAAAGTTCCTTGGTTTTTTGGAAATAACAATTTTGTATTTTAAATTATTTATAACTATTAAAATATTTGACAAATATTGTGAGCAACTGCAGATGTGAAATGATCAATTAGTGAGCAGTTTTGTGCTCCTATTGAATATTCTGATCGGTTAAGGAAAATTTTTTTATCCTTTTAATTATTAATTACTAAATAAATAATTAGTAAATAATTTGAGCAATTGCGTATTACGGTTAGGCATTTTGTGGGAAATTAGGAGTACTAATCATTTTTAAAAAAGTTCTTTGGTTTTAACGCAATCACAATTTTGTATTTTTAATTATTAATAACTAATAAAATAATTGATAAATATTGTAAGCAATTGCAGATTTGAAATGAGCAATAAGTGAGAAATTTTGTGTTCCTATTCAATATTATGATCGGTAAAGGAAAACTTTTTTACTTTTAATTATTAATTACTAAATAAATAATTAGTAAATAGTTTGAGCAATTGCGTATTACGGTTAGGCATTTTGTGAGCAATTAGGAGTACTTATTCATCTTTAAAAAAGTTCTTTGGTTTTGAGGCAATAACAATTTTATATTTTTAATTATTAATAACTATTAAAATAATTGATAAATATTGTGAGCAATTTCAGATTTGAAATGAGCAATTAGTGAGCAATTTTGTGCACCTATTTAATATTCTGATCGGTTATGGAAAAAAAATTTGTACCTTTAATTATTAATTTTTAATTAAATAATTAATTAATAGTGTGATCAAATACGGTTTTGAATTAAGCATTTTTTGAGCAATTAATGGTATTTATTCGTTTTTAGAAAAGTTCATTGGTTTTAAGTATAATAGGGAAAAAATATTTTGTATTTTTAATTATTAATAACTAATAAAATAATTGATAAATATTGTGAGCAATTGCAGATTTGAAATGAGCAATTAGTGAGCAATTTTGTGCACCTATTAATTATTATGATCGGTTTAGGAAAAAAAATTTGTACTTTTAATTATTAATTACTTATTAAATATTTAGTAAATAGTTTGGGCAATTGCGTATTACGGTTAGGCATTTTGTGAACAGTTAGGTGTACTTATTCATTTTTGAAAAAGTTCTTTGGTTTTTTGGAAATAACAATTTTGTATTTTTAATTATTAATAACTATTAAAATAATTGATAAATATTGTGAGCAACTGCAGATTCGAAATGAACAATTAGTGAGCAATTTTGTGCACCTATTGAATATTCTGATCGGTTAAGGAATAAAAAAATTTGTACTTTTAATTATTAATTACTAATTAAATAATTAGTAAATAGTTTGAGCAAATGCGTATTACGGTTAGGCATTTTGTGAGCAATTAGGAGTACTTATTTATTTTTAAAAAAGTTCTTTGGTTTTTTGGAAATAACAATTTTGTATTTTTAATTATTAATAACTATTAAAATAATTGATAAATATTGTGAGCAACTGCAGATTTAAAATGAACAATTAGTGAGCAATTTTGTGCACCTATTGAATATTCTGATCGGTTAAGGAATAAAAAATTTTGTACTTTTAATTATTAATTACTAATTAAATAGTTAGTAAATGGTTTGAGCAATTGCGTATTACGGTTAGGCCTTTTGTGAGCAATTAGGAGTACTTATTTATTTTTAAAAAAGTTCTTTGGTTTTTTGGAAATAACAATTTTGTATTTTTAATTATTAATAACTATTAAAATAATTGATAAATATTGTGAGCAACTGCAGATTTAAAATGAACAATTAGTGAGCAATTTTGTGCACCTATTGAATATTCTGATCGGTTAAGGAATAAAAAATTTTGTACTTTTAATTATTAATTACTAATTAAATGATTAGTAAATGGCTTGAGCAATTGCGTATTACGGTTAGGCATTTTGTGAGCAATTAGGAGTATTTATTTATTTTTAAAAAAGTTCTTTGGTTTTTTGGAAATAACAATTTTGTATTTTTAATTATTTATAACTATTAAAATAATTGATAAATATTGTGAGCAACTGCAGATTCGAAATGAACAATTAGTGAGCAATTTTGTGCACCTATTGAATATTCTGAGCGGTTAAGGAATAAAAAAATTTGTACTTTTAATTATAAATTACTAATTAAATAATTAGTAAAAAGTTTGAGCAAATGCGTTTTACGGTTAGGCATTTTGTGAGCAATTAGGAGTACTTATTTATTTTTAAAAAAGTTCTTTGGTTTTTTGGAAATAACAATTTTGTATTTTTAATTATTAATAACTATTAAAATAATTGATAAATATTGTGAGCAACTGCAGATTTAAAATGAACAATTAGTGAGCAATTTTGTGCACCTATTGAATATTCTGATCGGTTAAGGAATAAAAAATTTTGTACTTTTAATTATTAATTACTAATTAAATAGTTAGTAAATGGTTTGAGCAATTGCGTATTACGGTTAGGCCTTTTGTGAGCAATTAGGAGTACTTATTTATTTTTAAAAAAGTTCTTTGGTTTTTTGGAAATAACAATTTTGTATTTTTAATTATTAATAACTATTAAAGTAATTGATAAATATTGTGAGCAACTGCAGATTCGAAATGAACAATTAGTGAGCAATTTTGTGCACCTATTGAATATTCTGATCGGTTAAGGAATAAAAAATTTTGTACTTTTAATTATTAATTACTAATTAAATAATTAGTAAATAGTTTGAGCAATTGCGTATTACGGTTAGACATTTTGTGAGCAATTAGGAGTACTTATTCATTTTTAAAAAAGTTCTTTGGTTTTAGGGCAATAACAATTTTGTATTTTTAATTATTAATAACTAATAAAATAATTGATAAATATTGTGAGCAATTGCAGATTTGAAATGAGCAATTAGTGAGCAATTTTGTGCGCCTATTTAATATTCTGATCGGTTATGGAAAAAAAAACTTGTACTTTTAATTATTAATAACTAATTAAATAATTAATTAATAGTGTGATCAAATACGGTTTTGAATTAAGCATTTCTTAAGCAATTAATGGTATTTATTCGTTTTTAGAAAAGTTCATTGGTTTTAAGTATTATAGGGAAAAAATATTTTGTATTTTTAATTATTAATAACTAATAAAATAATTCGTTAATAGTGTGAGCAAATGCGGATTTGAATTGAGCAATTAGTGAGCAATTTAGTGCACTTATTCATTTATCTGAGCGATTATACTTCCAAGCCAGCTTCTTTGTGGTGGGTTTACCGGGAGTCCAACGTAGGAACGGATCATTACTTGGTCTTATGTCAAATTAATGGTCTGTTCAAGCGTTGGCGACATCGAACATCTGTCTACCACTGCGTTACAGCGTATAAGAATAGAGAAGTTATAAGATGAAGATGTGAAAGAGAAGTATAAATGTAGATTGAGGGAAAATACTAGGTGAATGAATTCTGTATGAATGATTTAGACTTGAAGACTGTTTGGGATAATGTTAAGAAAGGTTCGGTGGATGCAGCTATCGAAATATATGGTGTAAGTAAGAGAATAAATGAAAGGAAATATAATACGTTGTGGTGGAATGATGAGGAACGGATGGAAGTTGAAGCAAAGAAGAGAACATAGCTATATTTAATAGCAACCAAAGCTGGTAATTCTTGCGGTATGAATGATAATATTGAAAAAACAGGCAGACTTAAGACTTAAGTAAAAAGCAAGAAAGAACGGATAAGAAATGGTAGAAGGATATCTGATAACATTAAGGCAAATATTAAAATATTCTAGAAACTCGTCAGAACTGCCAAGGGGAATTCAAAACAGCTTAGAGTGAATGCTACACGAGACGAAAACGGATTTATTCTGAGTGACGAAGTTTCGAGTTTAAAGAGATGGAAGAAATACTTTGAAAGCGTGTTTATGAGTGAAGAGTCGTCTGAATTAAATGAAGTAGAAATTCCGAAAGAAGTTGAAAGAGGCCAGAAGATAAGTGTAGATGAAATCATGAAAGCAATAAAAAGCGTTAAAGTATGTGAGGCAGCTGGATACGATAGAATATCACTCAAGAGGCTAAGGGCTGGGGAGGTAGCGGTGGCAGCCCTGCTAAACACCTTGTTTAATTTATGATGGGAACTGAAGTGAGTACCGGAAAACTGGTGTAAAACAGTTATAGTCCCAATATGTAAAGGAAAAGGGTCACAGCAGGACTATCAAAACTAACATGGTATCAGCTTGCTTAGTATTGTGGAAAGACTGTATGCTAAGATGTTAATTGAAAGAGTTATGAAAGAAACTTATGAAAAAAATTTGGACGTGTAAGCGGGATTTAGAAAGGGAATGGAATGTATAGATCAGGTATTTTCCATGCGCATGATTGCGGAGAAGTTTAAGGCCAAAATCCAAAAAGTTGTTGGAAAAAGCTAATGACATAGTGGACAGGACTGTGTTAATGCAAACACTGAACTCATTTGGGTTGAGCGCTGTTTTGATACAGTCATTAATGTCTCTTTATAGGGAATCTAGTGCTTGTGTCGGGAGCAACGGGGTCTACTGAGACTTGTTTGGCATCCAACAAACAAATAAAATCAATCAATCAAACGTGTCAGACAGGGCCGTGTAGCTTCCCCATGACTGTTCAACCTATTTATGGACAGTTGTTTGCAAACTTTGAAAGGTGAAGAATGTGGGTTTCGGAACGGAAGTTTACAATTATTATCTAAGGTTGATTATGAAAGTCTCTTTCCACTACACTACACTATGTAATTTTGGTTATTTCTTGTGTACTACTCACTGTAACCTTATTGGTGAATTATGCAGATGTATGTTTCCCAGACCTGTCACAAAAACTTCTAAACAAGTTGGAGTGCTTTCTTAACAATTTTATAAGGATTTTCAGTTTACGTAAGCATATAATATAATACACATCCATACGGATATATATTTAACAATATTATTATATATACCGGGTCCAGCAATTGAACTGTCCACCTCGATCTAACTGTTCTAAAATTCGAAACACTAAATCGAACGCCACCAAAATTTAAAATTTTGTTCTTTGAAATATTTTCTTCCGTGGTTTGATGTGATTTTGTTGTGAGATAAAATATTCTTAATTTAAAACGATGGATTTAAAACGTAATTCAGTGATTGCTCTGTATTTGGAAGGAAAATCGAACATCGAAATTCGTCGAGCGCTGCCAAATCTTAAACTAAATGAGAAATTTGTATATCCCACTATCAAACGATATTCTGAGACTGGTAGCATTAAGAAACGCTATGGTGGAGGACGGCGTTGTACTGCAACGGAACCAGCAGTCGTCGAAAATGTACGTCACCGATTGGACAGAAATCCAGCGCGCTCAGCAAATCAGCTCGCGCAGGATCTAAACGTGAGTGACCGTAGTTTTCGTCGTATATTGAAAGAAAAGCTTAAGGTCAAACCATTGAAAAAAAACATTTCTCAAGAACTCACAGCTTTGCAACGTAGTAAACGGTTAGAGCGATCAAAAGAGCTGATTCGCTTGCTCGACTCTGGCGAGCTTCCCAATTTGGTGTTTTCGGATGAGAAAACTTTCTGCGTTGAGCAGTTTCTTGACAAACAAAATGACCGTGTATGGTTGAAGAGACGTGTCAGTGACCATACGGACGAACTGCAAGTTACCTGACGTCAAGGAGCCGATCAAATCATGGTATGGGCAACGGTGTCCGAAAAAGGCCGTTCACCGCTCGTTTTTCTCCCAAAGGGTCGCAACCAAGTCATAATAAATCAGTAAATCTATCGAGACAACCCTATGAAAAAGACAAGGCCTATGTTCAGCAGTGGACTTGTGAAGGGCTGTAATGATAGTGATGATGATGATCGAGACAAAGTCTTAATACCTGGGCTGATACCGTGGGTACGTAACACGTTCGGTTCGGAGCGTTGGACTTTCCAGCAAGACTCGGCACCATCGCACAGAGCAATTGGAACGCAAAATTGGTTGAAAACGAACGTTCCAGTGTTGATCGACCGAGATATGTGGCCGTCGTCATCACCCGACTTGAATCCACTAGACTTTTGTATTTTAGGGTGTTTTACAAACCAAGGCTTGTGCTACAAAACACACGTCGGTGGAATCGCTCAAAGCTAGAATTACGCGAGAATGGAATTGTTTAAGTGATGACGTCGTTCGAGCAGCGTGCGCTTCGTTCAGGAAGAGACTCAAGCTTGTAGTAAAGGCTAAAGGCGGTTTTATTTTATCGAACCAAGCCATAACATAACTTTGAACCATCTATTGTCACATGTAAAAAGCGTATATATAAATATTGAAAATTAACAAAAAAAATTATTTCCCCATACAGATAGTTCAATCGCTGGACCCGTATATATATATATATATATATATATATATATATATACATATATTTATATGATATGTGTTTGTATGAACGTTTATTATACATTTAACATATATACACTTTCTATAAGTTTTATATTTCACACCTGCTAATACCCAGGGTTGTTAGCAGGTCTTTGGCACCCAGGGTTGATTGGCACAGAGAATACTAATTGGCAGAAGTCTTGCAGGTAAACCTTGAATTTTGTGAACTTTTATTTTCCCCTCAATATCTTTATAATGAATCTTTAATGTCGATTTATATATCTATATTTTATTTGTAAAAATAAAGTTAGCCTGAATCCGCAGTTTTTGTAGTTGGACTGTAATCATTAAATCTAATGCTAGTTTCACTGCCACCATTTTTTAACAACACTTGTTGTGAGGTGAAAAGATTGGCTGTGGGTGAAATCAGATTAATTTTTTTTACGTATTATAATATTCTATATTATACCTACCAATCTTAGTAGTTAATATTTCAGTAACTAATACAAAAATATTGTATGTTTCAAAAATAGCCATTATGTTAAGTGCTATTGCGGATAGCTTACATTATCAAGAATCGGTAAAATTTAGCATTAGCTCATTGTTTGAATCGGCGATACCTGTAGCAGTACACCCGTTAATAGCTGCTGGCTCGGACAGATGTAAGTACTATATTTAACATTATATTATTTAAATAAAACTAATTTTTACGGATTCTATCGTGTAATATACTCGATAGAATCCGTAAAAACTAGTTTTATTTAAATGTGTAGTGTTCGTGTAAATATAAGAAATCATTGTATTCCATAATTTCTAGAAAACTTTTTTTATTACAAATTTTTATTTTTATTTTACAACGTTGGAAATTTAAATAACGTGTCTTTTTCTGTCATTTGCATATTTATAACTACACAAATTAAACTCGGTAACACCTTTTCTTGCTTTTATTTTTATCTTTTTCCTCCTTAATCTCTCGTTTATCCCTTAGGTGAAACCATCAAGAGATTTTTTGGCTTAACTTATGACCAAATGCAAAACAAAGATGTTCAGAAGTTTTACAAAAATTTTAATATAGACTTTGTTATCAATAAAGGAATTGTGAAATTCAATTTAACTAATGCAGACCTTGTAGGCAAACTTATAGATCATACAAAAACTACAGTTATTTTGATCCACGGCTTCATGGAGAGTTCAGATGGTTTAATGGTAAAAGCAGTTGCCACTGAATTATTGAAAAAGAAAGATATCGATATATTAGCTTTAGACGGCCGAAATGTGATAACATTTGAATACTTCCGATCTACAACTTATGTACGAATAATAGGAGAAAAACTGGGACAGTTGCTAAGTAGTATAACAAAAGGTGAGTATATATTTTTCTTAACTTATAGGAAAACTTTGAGTCTAAATGTTTTATGACGTTTAGTTTTATTTTCATTTACAAGGGCACGATTCGATGAGTGTAACATCGTGAATGTATAAAAAAATTTAACCATATTTTGTTAGTCTCAAGCTCATCTACGAACGATGTTTTAATTAACGACTAAAGCTCTAGTGATCGATTAATGATGGAATTATCATTTTTTCTCCTTCATCAGCCTGCAAAAGTTCACTGCTGAACATTTGCCTCTCACATTGTATGAAGGATTTGGCTAAATCGTCACGCTTGGCAAGCAGACTGGCGATTGCTTACCGATACCTCGCTTCTTTGAAGTTGCTGCCGATTTCCGGTATGTTTGTTTGATTACGTTTGACGTAAACAAAATATTTATACCTCCTTCTATCTAAAGCTATAAGTTGGTTTTTGGCATTATCTATAGACGCCTCTTACGCTATCCACGGTACATGTGGTGTAATGGGTTCTCTTACGCTGACGTCAAACGGAATTGTTAAAATATGCCAAACCCAAATCCTTCAGGCATTCGTTGCATTCACTGCAACTGCTTCAAAAATATGCTTTGACATGGTAATAAATGAAAAAAAAAATATCTTTCAAATATTCTGAAATACTAAATGACTTTTTTGATCAACCCTACCACCTAACCCTACTTTACGAACGGCAATAAAATAATAAAATTAGTTATCTTTGAACTTATTGTTTCGCATTTTCAGGCTAGGGTGGATATGATTTGAATTTCGATGGATTTTAATTAATTTATTTCTTTAATTCAACATTTATGATTTTCTTTTTTGTAAAATATCAGAGCCATAGACTTCTACTCCGATCACATTTTACGCCATTTTTTTCCAGATGGTAAAAAAGGTCATCCAGTATATTATAATTTTCTGTACGTGTGCTTGTCACAGAACTCGTTTTAAACGGCTAGACCAATTTTGATGATTTTTTTTGTGTGTGTTTGAGTGGGTGTGTGAATTACTTGTATGAAAACGGGGGGGGGGGGGGGTAATTGCTAAATATTATAACTTTCTCTAATTATAATAATTCTCAATTCAATATTTATAACTTTTAAATATTCTAACGAAGTTCTTGATTATTTTAACAAGTATAGGGTTTATACGTAACTTAATATGTTACATATGTTCTGCCGAAAATTTATGAAATTAAAACCAAAAGGCTATAAATTTATAAATTAAATTTTATTTTTAATTAATCTAATGTATTTTTCAGGCGGGCAGAGCGCTAATAGAATTATTCTTATAGGACATAGTTTGGGTGCACACATCGCTGGCGTAGCTAGCAAAAGGGTTCAAGATCTCACCGGCACACCTATTGGACATATTATAGCATTAGACCCTGCTGGACCATGCTTCAGCAACATGAGTCCCGATAACCGCCTGGATCGCAGTGATGCAGCCCACGTAGATGTCATTCACACTAACGCCGGTATACTTGGACTAAAAGAGCCTGTAGGTAAATAAGCGCTGGTTATATTCTGGTACTTAATACATGCATGAACTCCAACTTTTATCAAAAGACTAGATCCTTACCATGAATTTCAGTTTTTAATTTTTTTTTATTTTTTCTTTTTCAACATAATTTTTTTTTCTAATTTTTCACTCACAGGTCACAAGGATTTTTATCCCAATGGTGGTATGTCACAACCGGGTTGTTTCTTATCTACCTGTGACCATTCTCGAGCGTGGGAGATATTGGCTGAATCTATAAACTCCCCTGATGATTTTCCTGGTAAGTATATTTAAATTAAGGATAAATTACTCAATATTTAGAAGGGTGTTATAGGATATTTGAATTTCAATACAGCACATACACGTTCTCGTATCGTTTGGTGGTTTCCTAAGGTAGAGTCGGATATCCATGGCCCCGAGTGGTAGATTTTGGGAATAAAAGAGATCACCCCGCATAACCTTTATAATTAAGCCAGTATAAATCTCAACATGCACTCGCCAAGGGTTGGATGAGTATTAAACACATGTTGACTGGCAGAGAATAATTTTAAGCATTAAGTTCGCCCTTTTTATCCTTTTTTTTTAAAAGGGAATGCAATAAAGATTTAAAAAATATTTTTTATAAATTATATTTATTCATAAGTCGCAATGTTGTGGCGGCGTAAGTTACTCTTAGCAGGCGTGTTGTTAACCACCTTTTTTATTTTTTTAAATTCCTTTTATGAAGATACCGCTGCCCATATCCTCTTACAGTTTCTTACTACACTCACAGGATGATAAGGTTGTGTATTCTCTAACAAGGCCACTACACGTCATACAATTACAAATTATTATACAATATGTGGTATGTTATAACTATAAAAACGTTTAAATATAATAAAGTTGACTTTATTATATTTAAACATTGCGACTTATGAATAAGTATAATTTATAAAAAAATATTTTTTAAATCTTTATTGCATTCCCTTTGAAATAGAATGAGATGAAACAGAAACCAAAATAACATTGATGTTATTTTGGTTTCTGTTTCAGCTCGCAAGTGCAGCAACTGGACAATGTTTCGTGACGGGAATTGTGTAAAGAACGAAGTCGCTTTTATTGGCATTGATTCAAAAGCAGGGAGTGTTGGGTCTTACTTTTTGAGTACCGCCTCATACGCACCATTTGGTTTAGGAGCTGCTGGTAGCGGATAACTAGAAAAGTCATTTGAATTAAAATAAAAACCATAAGTATTTAATCTAATTAATATATTTTATTTTAACATTTAGTATTCATTACAAGCAATATAAAAAAACTATAATAAAGTAAAAATGACTACATATTTATACCATTTGCTGTAGGGACTATCGGTCCGAGGGATCCACGTGCGGTGAAGTAACTAAAGGCACTGTATCGGCGACTGGTCGTCGCTGCTGGTGATAACAGGACTGGTTCTTTTCTCGTTCAAAGGCTAAGTATAGCTATTCGGCGAGGAAACGCAGCCAGCGTTAAAATTTTTAGTTTTAGTTTAATATTATTTATTTCTAGATCAAATTTAACATTTATTACCATACAAACTTATAACAAAATATACAGGTAGGCAGGAAATTCGGGAAAATAATGCTTCCGAAGGCAAGCTTCACTTTTGTAGCTTCTTACTTCGTTCGTTTCTTCTTCGTTTACTTTCTGATCGACGTTTGTTTACTCTATTCACTGCATTGTGTCGATATTAAATATTCTCACCTATGTAAAGTAGTAGTAAACTTACAGCCTTTACACGTCCTACTTCTGTGTCTCCTCTCATAACTCTAGGGTTATGGAGCAACTAGTCCACCATGTTGGTTTGTTTCATTTTTTAAACTGTTGACTGACTTCCTTGAAATATTTTATTTAGTCCTCAGAACTGTTATTTAAAATGTTTTCCTTAAACGTCGGGCACGTGGTAAATAAGTACTTAAAATGCAATCAACAATTACCTGGTGCCGGCAATGACCGAACCTTGTTTGCTCTATAAATAAATATACTTTGCCGCTTACCTATGTCATGTTAATACCAGAGCACAATATAGCGCAGTATTCTTATGCTGGCTTCTCACGGTGCGAGATATCAGATCCATAGATCCAACTGAACGGATTTTACCCGTTCTCACGGCGTGGCGTGGAGCACGTTAGAATCACCACAGCCTCATCACCTTAACATACCTAGGCACGCAAGTTCCATTAAGCTGGTTCTTTTCATATTGAATTAAAAATTAGAAAATTGTTTCATTGGTCTACTCCTTTTTTACGCATGCGAAAGGACTTTACGGTCGTACGAGTCGAAATGAAATGACCATAGCAACCTTTTCTCATGCACTGCTGTAGTCGCCACATATGGAAGCTTCGTGTACACATCACACGGTGAGAAGACAGCATTAGAGAAAATTAGAGTAAATTTAACGAACTTTGTCCGAAGTACGATACTGCGCTCCAACACGAAGACCTGCGTGTAGGCTTTTGGACCGTGTGTCTTTAAACTGTCCAGCCTAGTCTTTAAAAAGTTTTGGTTATATTATACACTCTTTCATAAGATGAGACACATCATTGACGAGACTAAAAACTGACAAACAATATTATGAAATTGCCACAGCATTTTTTAATAATACGAAGATTTATTTTAAGAATGAACTTTTACTTTAAATAAAACTTAAAAACCAATATAGTTGATACAACGCGTTTTAACGACGAATTGAAGCGCCAACTTCAGAAATTCTAATGTGGACATTATTTAAGTTTTTTTTTGTTTTATAAGTCGATTTTACTCTTTAATAACACGAAATTTTTATCTCCATATTTTTTTGTTAAAACACTCCAAATGACATTTCCATCATCTTATACCGATGCAGCATCTAACTAAAACAATTACGAGTAGCTATTACATCTATTTTAGAAAATTCCAAAAAATTACAATATTTTTCGACAGTCTTATAATACGGTTCGCCCTTGACCTGCGACGATGCTAATCATCCTTACAAGTCGCCGCATCGAGCTGCGGGACCATGGGCAGTATATAAGAGGTTCCCGCTATCCCTCTCTAAAAATTATACCTGTCCCTGTCTATACCTATACACCTTTTCATTCTAACATTAAACCGTCTCATTCTAATAGTAAAGTAAAAAGTAAAGTTACAGCCTATATACGTCCCACTGGTTGGCACAGGCCCCCTCTCATTTCTGAGAGGGTGTTAGGGCAAGGAAGTGTCCACCGCGCTGCCCCAATGCATGTTGGCGAACTTATTTCTCAGACGTGCAGGTTTCCACACGATGTTTTCATTCACCGCCGAGCAAGTGGTAAATCAGCACATAAAATTGCAACTAACAATTTCATTGGTGCCGGCGGGGATCGAACCCGGTTTGCTCGCGTACTGTGAAACTTACAGCGAGCGCTAACCATCTGAGCTGCCACGGCTCTTGGCTCTTGTTTATTTCTAATAGATTGGAATGTTTTATCTTTAATCAAGATACAACATAAACAAATAAAGTGCTTAAATGCCGTAATCGTTTTTAATTCTCTTTTCATATCGTATTACGTAGTTGATTGCTACGTAACTCATGGCTCTAAGTTAATACAATAACATTCATTCATTGTTTTCCAATCAAAAATTAGCATTAAATAAGATTCTCTACGTACAATGTACAATAACATTAAAAGATTTAAAAAGATAATTTATCTCGCGACGCTAACAAACCCTTTTGAATGGATTAAAGAATATTACAAAAATTCAAGCAACGACTAAAGTATTGCCTAGCTAGTCATATTAAAAACTTCATCCCCCATTTTTGTTATTAAAGGTGTAATACTTTCTACATATTTTATGGAACTATCTTTGAAGTACAAACTTTTTATTAAAAATATTAATTTAAATGGGTTAAGCCGTTTCCGAGAAATCGTTGAGTATACTTGAAAAAAAACATACGCGTCGAATATAGCCTATATAACCTCCTCATTTTTAACTCGATTTAAATATATTAAACAACTAATTAGCAAATATGGCGCACACAATATAATAACAGCATGGCGTGTTGGTTGTGGCAATACTATTACAGCATTAAGTCGGTTACTACATAGTAAAAGTAAAGTTACAGCCTATATGCGTCCCACTGCTGGGCACAGGCCTCCCCTCATTTCTGAGAGGATTTTAGGGCAAGGAAGTGTTCGCCGCGCTGCCCCAACTGTTGGCGAACTTCACATGTCTTCGAAATATTTTTTTCTTATTCTTCAGACACGCAGGTTTCCTCACGATGTTTTCCTTCACCGCCGAGCATGTGGTATATCAGCACTTAAAATTGCAATTAACAATTTCATTGGTGCCGGCGGGGATTTAACCCAGGTTACTCGCGTTCTCTGTTATATTTATAGCGAGCGTTAACCATCTGAGCTACCACGGTCACTACATATTTATATTGTACTGATCCTGACTGATATTTATTGTATTTTCTTATTTTTAGAAATAAAGAAAATGTGTCGGTGGTGACTAACTGCAAGCATAGTTTCAAATTGATTAATGCGTTGTTTTAATTTTATATTTAAAATCGTTTCGTTTTTCTCAGCGATCCGATGGTAACGCAGAAATTCCACGAATGATTATTTTCAAAACAGTGCACTTAATGCTACTTTGAATGGAGTAAAGAAAAATATAATTAAATCGTCACATGTGACAATCTACGTGGCAGACTTGGTTCACCAGTGGCGTTTTGACAGGTTGTGGTGATGAAAGAAAATAACGCAATAAATAAAGATAAAGCTAAAACATATTTATTTCCGAATTCCGATAGATATCATATTTTATTTACGGTAGGTATTTTGAAGTGTACATTTGATGTCTATTTTAATTACATTGCAACAAATATATATTTAACCCACCTGGAAAACGTTGTCATCAATCGTGTATTGTCGTCAATATAGTAATATATGTACCTACATACCGTTATTCAGTATAAGGCCATACTTTTTTCCGTCCATTGTGTATTCTTTCTGCTACTAGAATTGCGCAGACCAAAACATAAGCAACCAACATTATAATTAAAGGACTTAGAATATGATCAAATTGGGCAATTTTGTGGAAAGCGTTGATGGTGCAGCTCAAGGGAGTATAGTCATTCTTAGCTATTATGCGTTTCATGATACCAGATTCTTTCATGCGTAGAGTTCTGGGAAACAAACAATTACTTGTCTAAGATATAAAAACGTAAGAAAACATTTAAAAGTTACTCTATGAAATGAAGAACCTTATTTTATAAGCGAACTACATTTAATTGTCATGGAATTGATTTATCAATTGTAAAATTTTACTATTAAATAAAATACAGTCCGACTGAATAATATAAAAACTAAACAATTGAACTATTTTCTTCATAAAGCTGTAATTTTTAATTTGTTTATGTTGAATTTTAAACTATAATAATAATAATAATAAGGCGTAGGGAAGTGACGACCCCATCGCCCGCTGACGTAACGGTTATGTGACAAAACCGGTACGTCAGCGCAGTCAGTCAGCACCTTGCCGAGAGGTGTTAGTGCCGTGCCTCGGCAAAAATTGAAGGTGCAAAGGCCCGCTTGTGCACATGGCCTCACCATGAAACGGCGCCGGGTCGGGGCGTCTCCCGCTAAATGATGCCCACCACTATGGATGATGGAATACGGAAGAACGCGCAAAGGGCCGCTGCCTGGAGGTCGCCAGGGCGCGTCTGGAGCTGGCGCCGGACGCGAGAGCATGCGAACCGCCAACCGAGCGCGAGGTGCTGCACGACCACCCAGCAGCCACTCGCATCCATCATCCCCACCAGCTGGTTTGTTGTCGGCAGGGTCTTCGCGGGCCCAGCAATCGGCACCCGCCACTGGTGGAGTACGTCGCATGCGTTGGACCACCCAGATGAACAGCAACGCATTGCGGGCGTATTTTAGGGCGAAAGGGGGAGAAACTGGAGGTTTTGCGTATCGGGCAAGGATGCATCGACTTTTTGCTGAGCTGGAGCCATCTGTAACCGTCACCGAGCAAAACCTGGCAGACCGAGTTCGGTATATCTTGCGCTCAAATACATTTGATGTCACCGAACTCGAACGGCTACGACGTGAGGCTGTTCCTTCAACGGGTGAAAATGCTGCGGCTGAGGATGCGGCGCCACAACTTGCTCAGCAAACGGCAAAATGTGGATGCCGCCGTGAATACGCCAGTTGTGGTTGATTCAAACGATGACAGAACAGTCGCAAAGGAACTGGAACTAGAGCAAATGAGGAGTACATTGGAGGAGGCGATTGTGGAAACGCGCAGTACGCCTCTCGAAAATCGACCGCGACTTCCCGGCTTAGCCCTAAGCAAGCGGAATCGGGCTGTCGTGAGGGCTCTGAACCCAATGCTGGTTACCTACTTGGAAGCCAGCCGGGACCTTTGCGAGACGGACTCAATTCTTTTTGGCGCCGCACTGGCAGTCTGCCGTATTATAGGCGCCAAACTTTCCACGGCTGGACGCGCTACTGGATAAAGTAGTGCTATCCCAGCCTGGAGAATAAGAATTGAAGAACGTATCGCAAGGGCTAGGGCCCTCATCGGCAGACTGATATGCTTCAGGTCAGGCAATACCGGGCCAAGGATTGTGCGCACCGTCAGGATGGCGTTTGCTGGGACAAATGTTAGTTTGTCCCAGCCGGATATAACGCAAAAACTGACGGAGCGCGTAGACGACCTAAAGCAAAGAATCGCTGCTTGGGGAAAGCGGATTCGGTGATATACCGAGTGGTCGACACGGTTCAACCAGAATCGTCTCTTCCAGAGTGATCAGAAGAGGCTCTACAAAACATTGGAGCGACCAATAGTAAGTGGAACGGGCCCAGTACCATATCAGGCCGATACGGTCGCATTCTGGCGCAGCCTGTGGTCAGAGCCCGTAACCGCAACGTTGTGTGAGTCAGTGTGCGGGTATTACGCCCATGGATCCCGTAACCATAACGCCGGATAACGTAGCTGAGGTGGTCCGGAGGGCCCCGAACTGGAAAAGTCCGAGGCTTGACGGGCTGCATCACTACTGGCTGAAGGGGTTCATGGTGTGTCACGCTGTGCTCGCCCGACAGTTTCAAGAGGCTCTCAACCAGAATTCGCTCCCAAGCCTCTTCACTACTGGGATCACTCATTTGGTTCCTAAAGATCAGGGTGCCACAGACCCGAGCAAATACCGCCCCATCACTTGTCTACCGACTATATACAAGACACTAACATCCATTTTGAGTGCGAGAATCGCTCGTCACCTGGACTCAAATCAGGTGATGTCGCGCGCTCAAAATGGATGTCGGGGCGGCGGTCGTGGAACCAAGGAACCACTCCTCATTGACGCGGTCATTGGCAAAGTGGTGAAACGCAACCATCGGAACTTCTCCGCCGCTTGGATAGATTACAGAAAGGCATTTGACTCGGTGCCCCATACATGGCTAAAGAGGGTCCTCGAGCTGTACAAGATTGACTGTACAGTTCGAGACTTCCTCCAGCAGTGTATGGGGCAGTGGAGTACGATCTTCTGTCATCTGGGCGAGCGGATGACGGCTGCGGAAAGCAGCATAAGGATAAGAAGGGGTATATTCCGGGGCGAATGTCTGAGTCCAATCTGGTTCCTCTCTTTCTGGTGCCTCTCTTTGAACCCTCTCAGTACTTTACTGGAGGGCTCCGGGAGGGAATTTCAGCTTCGGAAGGGAGGTACAAAAGTGACCCACCTTTTCTATATGGATGACCTCAAATTATTCGCCTCCAGTCGCTCCCATCTTATGGAATTGCTAAACATCACTTGTGAATTCAGCAATTCTATTGGAATGGAGCTGGGGACGGATAAGTGTGCGGTCCTACATGTTGAAAGGGGAAGGGTTGCTAACTCTGAGGGCATAGACTTATCTATGCCCGTCAACTTAAGAGCCCTTTCCGAGGCTGAAACATACCGATACCTGGGTAAGTCACAGAATATCGGTATCGATGGGGCTGGTATGAAACAGTCAGTTTGCGACATGTTTTATCACGCTTGACCAAAGTGCTTAACAGCCTTTTGTCCGGTGTGAATAAGACACATGCATATAACGGCTGGGTCATGCCTGTCCTCATGTATACCTTTGGCATACTCAGGTGGAATCAGACTGAACTTAACGCTCCGCACTACAATGACGTCCCATAGGATGCAACATCCGAGATCGTCGGTAATGAGGCTGTACTTGCCGCGAAACACCATGCATAATCGCGAAGTGTGCAGCCTCCGTCATTACTTCCTGGCGAGATCGGATGATCCATTCTATAATGACGTCATTTCTAGTGATAAAGGACTTACCCCTCTATCCTTAGCCAACGAGCAATGGCAAGACCCGGCAGTACAGAGCATTTCCGACCGGGAGATCGTATGGAAGGAAAAGGAGCTCCATGGGAGGTACTACAGGGCTCTACATGAGCCTCACGTTATTTATAGAATCCAACCAGGTGAGAAAATTATATAGATACCCCAATAATAATAATAATAATAAATATTTATTTCATTTCCAATTACACATGTTTACATACAGGAATAAATATGATTACAATTAAATAAAGTAACAATAAGTCTAACAAAAATAATATACTATGATAAAATTAAAACTATGTGTAGCTTAGTAATGTAGTATATACAAAAGAAAAATAGAAAAGTCAAGTTTATAATATTAGCTACCTGCCTGAACTGGGTTGAGTACCTGTGTTTCAGACATCACTTACACAATGGGTTTAATAATGTAGGACACAAGATATTTAAATAATTAAACTATATTATGTAATAAATAAAATAACTAAATAACAAAATAACAATTAATTGTTACCTACAATTAATAAAAACTATTTTAGAATTTCTAACAACTTCTGTGTGTCTTCGTAATTTAATTTATTTAGAAATTCCCTTACACTTATATTACAGTTCTTATAACTTAGACTATATACCTTTAGTGACTTATGGAGCTTGTTATATAGAAAGGGTCCTAAAAATATGTAAAATTTGTTCACAAATGCGTGTTTGGTTTGAGGGTTTACACAAACTAAGTCCATTCTTCTCCTGTCTATGGATTTTAAGTTAAATTGAAGTTCGGTATGCTGTTTTAATATGATGTTCAGGATAAACAACTGACGGACAGTTAGTACACTAAATGCCAAGTAAAGTTGATGTGTAGGAAACATGAATGGACGGAAAGTGGCTACCTTTAAAACTGCTCTCTGAGCACGTTCTATTGGGAGCAATATTGTTTTAGAAGCTCCACCCCAGGAAGTAATGCCATAAGTGAGTATGGATTGACACAAAGCTAAATAGACTTGTCTTATCAATTTGAAGTCAGCGATGTTACGAACATATTTAAAAATATATATTAATTTACGAACTCTAGCACAAAGTAAATCGATGTGCTTACGGAAATTTAAATTTGTATCAAGCGTGATACCCAGATATTTTATATTGTCTGTTTTTGTTAATGTGGAACATGCACATGCAGTGTCATTATACGAGTTACAATTATGAGCATAAATATTTATTTGAGTGGGTATGTTATTATTTCTCATTAAAATGACATATATTGTGTTTTATCAGCGTTTAAATGTAGGAGATTATTAAGAAGCCAATTAGATACTATGTTAAAGCCTTGCTGAGCGTATTTATAAACTTCATCTCGTAATTTAGCTGAGAATAACAGGGCTTTGTCATCTGCATACGACGTAATGACACCATTTTGAAGTTGAAGATTGCATAAGTCATTTATATAAATTAGAAACAATAATAGTAAACCCCAGGATACTGCCCTGTGGGATTCCATAAGAGCTGTTTTGTAATTCAGTACTTGTATACTCACCGATTTTTACACATTGAAAGCGATCACTGAGGTAATCAGAAAAAATTTGTAGTTGAGTTCCCCTTATGCCAAGTGTTTCAAGCTTTTGCAATAGTATAGGGCAAGAAATAGTATCAAATGCTTTGGCAAGGTCCAAAAAGATCCCAATTGAGTGCATACCGTTGTCAAGATTACTTGTGACGTAATCTGTCAATTGGTGCAAGGCATCATTGCATGATCTCTTAGGCCTAAAACCAAATTGTCTGTCTGAATGCAAGTTGTTAATTTCCAGGTATTTTATTAACCTGGTATTTATGATCTTTTCTAAAATTTTTGATAAGCCAGATAAGACTGAAATCGGCCTATAGTTACTAACTAAGTTTTTATCACCAGCTTTGTAAATAGGAGAAACCACTGCTTTTTTAAGCACTTTCGGGAAAATACCACTTGATAGGCATATTTGAAAGATATGTGTTAACGGGGCGGCCAGTAAATGTTTTAATCTTTTGAGTATGCGATTAGGTATATTGTCCCATCCAACTGCACAATCTTCTTTTAAGCCAGATATTATACTTAAAATCTCATCAATATCGGTATTTAACAATACAAAAGAATTTAACTTAGAAAAGGATGTGGGCATAAAAATTGGATTACGAGTGTTGCTTAATTTTAAAGTTGTCTCTGCTATTTTTTGCCAACATTAATAAAATAAGTGTTTACTTTATTAGTTGCTTCGTTTGGGCTTTTGTCTAATGACAGTAGATCAAGTGGGGGTCCAAGATTTTTTGAACTGAAGGTATTATTTTTAATGAACTTCCATACAAGTTTACTGTTTTTACCTGTCTTTTGTAAAACATTTTTATCATATTGTATTTTGAGGTTTTTTAATAGTTTATTGCAAAAATTCCTATATCTTTTATAAGTAGCAGAAAGTATTAAATTATCAGGAGAAAGTTTAGATTTTAAATGAAGTTTGTCTCTATTTCTTATACAGCGGAAGAGACCAGGAGTTATCCAAGGTTTAATATTGTAATACTTACGTGACAGTTTTATTTTTGATTTATTATTCATTATTGCGTATTGTAAAGAATTTGTAAAGTAACTCAAGGACGTATTTGCATCGTCAGAGCAATAAACAAAGTCAAAATTAATGCTACGAATGTCATTTTCAAGTTTCGTCATATGGACTTTAGTGTAGTTGCGTATGCAGTTTTTCCTAGGTAAGGCTAATTGTAATGTTAGTAAAAGTGCTTGATGATCAGTAAGCGAGGAATTAGTAACTAATGTTAAAGAAGGGTTATTTGATTTAATCACAAAATGGTCTAAACAAGAGCCGCTTTGATGTGTAGGGTGGTAATGTGTTGGCCCATGAAAAGAGCAAATATTTACGTTTATGTACTTATGTGCATGGTTATCTGTTTTCCCAGGGGTAATGTTAATATTTATGTCACCGGTTAGGATTATATTTTTATATGTGCTAAATTTGCTTAAGGTAATATCAAGGGATTCTAGAAATCTATCAATATTTTGTGAAGGAGGTCTGTAAACTGCGATTACAATCATCTCGGAATTGATTTGAATGATTAAGCAATTACTATCCTGGAATGTAGGTTCTGTGACAGTTACTTTAGTTAAGTCACAGTTTAAGTTTACGGTTAAGTTACTTTTATAATGAATAGCTATTATTTGATGATAGAAAAATCGGCCGTTAGTTACATATTTTAATCTGAGTTTACATTAATAATAACATTTTACATCATGCTACTTTAAACTCCATCATCAATAAATATTATTTTTGCCGTAAATTTAAACTCTGTTTTAACTTTTTTGTGTAAAAAGTTAGTTTTTTGTAAAGTCCAAACCCAAGTTATATTATAAATTAAATTAAAACTTTATTTTAACAATAAATTAACAGTTTTGGTTGAAGATAAACTTTTAATTTAATTCATAGTGTGAATTGGTTTAGGTTTTCATGAAAGCTCAGAATTTTTTTTAAATACAAAGACGTTAACAGACCTGCCAGTAAGTAGCTACTACAGCGGATTGGCAAAGACAAAGAAAAACCTCCTTTACTCTTATACTTACCTTTAATAGCCAGATCACAGCAATGAGAACTATGCCGATTAGCAGCACGATGTGTAAGAGATTTGAATTTACCCACACGAACTTCTTAACAGAAAAAGAGATCTATGTACATGAAATTAAGGTACGATTTAATAGCCTTTTGTTTATAAAAGATATCTCTTCGTCGACTCAAAAAAGTTCACTGCAAGCCATGTTAGTAAATCTCTCTCAAGTCTGGGTAAAAAGGATTTTTCTGAATTTTCACTTTTGGCAGACAGATTAGCATAGTGTCAGGCGTCTTGCACCTGCTGCTGGCCGTCAATGGTCTGGGTAATTTAAGTCTATTGTAAATAAAATGTTTAATTAGTCAACTTTCGAATTTCCTAAGATTTTTCTAGTATTTCCTATAATTGACTCATATGAAATCTACACACAGAGCGAAATTGAGTGATGCGTTTTCTTAACATCCTAAATTTAATATAGATCTTCGTTCTATTTGATTTAATATGAAAATTTACTAACCCAATCTTTAACTTCTCTATATAATGAAATTTCTTTGCAGCGAAGAAATACATCTTAATATTAGAAAAGACATCTACTTCTTTCATTTCACAAATTTCTTCATTTTCGAAAGCTTAAAAAAATATTAATTAAGTTCTTGAACACAGTTCATAAACATTAGCAAAGAATATACTATTGCAATTATTACAATTATAAATCTGTGACCTGGTGCAAAAAGAGCCAAAATAAGTATTAAGAAATGTTTGTGCTAAAAGAGCGTACGTTTATTAAGCCTTTCAAAGGACTATGCAAAATAATGGGGAAAATATAAAAATAATGCACAAACAGTTTTCAAATTATTCAATAATATGGCTTTAGAATCTCATTTCTTAAAAAAACTGACTTTGACCCTTTTAGCACCAGATCACAGGAATAAATTTAAAAAATCCAGAAATATGGAAATTTACGCGGTAAAGCCGTGCCGGAAATACACCACGCTTGTACAGAGCACCAGTGTAAAATAGGAGAATTATGAGAACCAAAAACCACCTTATCGGGTATCAACGCATTTGCATTTTGATTCGTGATAGATGATAGATAAATTTAGGGTATCTATGGGCCACATCATCCACTTACCATTGGGTGGACTATGGTTTATCTTCCTTAATATTATAAAAATGTTTCGACATAATTTTTGAAATCATCGACACTTACTTCTTGCAATTATGGAGTATGCTCCTGGATAATCACATAATAACGCAGTTTTTGTGGTCCTGACTGCTTCCAACCCGTCAAATATATTAATTACTTTGGTACGTGACAGATTTTCTATCGAATTCATTTTCCTTTCAAAAGTGTTTGACTGTAAGGAAATTTAGTTTTTATTATAATGCTGACCATGTTCATGTTTGTTATATATAAAAATCAAATACATATACGGAAATATTTGAACAAGCGTTTCTTTTACTCACTCTTTTCTCTGCAAACATTTTCATATTCTCCACTATATTTAGTTCATAATCACTCTCGATCAAAGATTTTAGATCCATTATTCCGTTTTTATCAGTTACGATGTGTGACAGTAAGTTAGATGTATAAAATGAATGAGTCAAGTAGGCGAAACCAACAAAGAAGAAATAAGCCATTCGACGTGACCAGAGAATTGATGATGTCGGTAAACCTGAAAAAGGCTCAACAGAAATAGCAAAATGTGGTACGTAGATTTTTAAACAGTCTATAGATGCTAAACTTATTTAATGCGATGGTTCTTTTTATCCACAGATATCGTACAATAAGACAATAGAAATGAATTAGCGCTTGATTATTCCAAAACCACCACCACACACACCTCGCCACATCTTACCAATGTTTCACATTACATTGCTTGGTGAGTTGGTCAACGTCGCGTGTGTCACGTATTATGGTAGAACAAAAGCAGCAATGGTAATTGTACAATACGAAAATTAATAAATGTGTTTGCAAAGTAAATGTTATAGTAAAGTATTCATCTATTAATTAAAACTGATAATTTAGTAAATAATCAAATTATTGATGACATTTTATGCCTATATTAGTTTAATTACATGTCCTTGATGAGTTTTTACAACTGATAATGCTGCAGTGCACCATTATTAATTTATAATAACAAAAATTCACGTAGGACATTTCCCGCACAACTAAATCACAAAATGGTGAATTATGTTCGTCAACCCATATAAACGGCGACAAGGTCATGCGTCTATGTGACTTCCATTGTTTTAATATTACGATTTCTGTGGTTTTACCTAAAGTAAAAAGTAAAGTTACAGCGTATATACGTCCCACTGCTGGGCACAGGCTTCCTTTCATTTCTAAGAGGGTTGAAGGGCGGGGAAGTGTCCGCCGCGTAGCCCCAATGCGTGTTGGCGAACTTCACATGTCTTCGAAATATTTTTTTTTCTTATTCCTCAGACATGCAGGTTTCCTCACGATGTTTTCCTTCACCGCCGAATATGTGGTAAATCAGCACTTAAAATTGCGTTAACAATTTCATTGGTGCCAGCGGGGATCGAACCTGGGTTACTCGCGTTCTTTTTTCTCTCTCTTTATTAGAATTACCAACGATTGATACATTATTACATCGTTAATTAAAATTCACGGTTTCGTTATTTCTAAATGTACAATCACTTAAAGGTAATCACAACATGCTATCAATTTACATTTTAGTACTATTTATCTAAATAGTACTAAAATGTAAATTCTTAGCACACAATATCAAATTATTTAAATCTTACATACATACATACATATAATCACGCCTCTTTCCCGTAGGGGTAGGCAGAGACCACTTCTTTCCATTTGCTACGATCCTTACATACTTGTTTCGCTTCGTCCACTTTCATTATTCCCTTCATACATGCTCTACGGTTTAGGGTACTCTTAACCTGGCCTTTTTTCAAGACGTCCCTAATTTGGTCTAGAAAAGTCCGCCTAGGTCTACCCCTTCCAGCACTTCCATTCACACTCGCCTTATACACTTTTTTCGTCAATCGTTCTTCATTCATTCTCTCGATGTGGCCAAACCATCTCAGCATACCTTTCTCAATTTTTGTCACTACATCTTCTTTCAAGCCACAACGTTTCCTTATCTCACTATTTCTTACCCTGTCACTCAGTTTAACTCCTATCATACTTCTTAATGCTCTCATCTCAACTGCATTTATTCTACTTTCATGTTTCTTCTGCCATACCCAACTTTCACTTCCGTACATGAGTGTCGGAACCAACACCCCCTCATGCACAGCCAAACGAGCCTTGTTAGACACCTTCCGACTGTTCATAAAGGAGTGCAAAGCTCCATTCACCATGTTTCCTGCATTCACTCTTCTTTCGATATCACTCTCACACTTTCCATCTCTTGTAAACTTTGACCCCAGATACACAAACTCTTTCACCTGTTCAATTTGTTCATCTTCAATCACGATATTGCAGTCTGTCACTGCCTCATCTTTTTCAAACACCATCACTTTCGTTTTCCTTACATTCATCTTCATTCCCTTTCTAACAAATGCTCCACTCATAGCAGTTACCATCTCCTGCAACTCCTCGGCCGAAGACGCAAGTAATACTTGGTCATCAGCATAGAGAAGACATTTGACGAGTAACTCATTCATTCTCAACCCACTTTCATTCACTTTTATATCTGTCAAACAATTGTCCATGAACAGATTAAACAGCCACGGTGACGCTACACATCCCTGTCTAACACCTTTTTCGATATTAAACCATTCAGTGTATGCCCCGTTTATCCTTACACAAGCACTAGAATCCCTATAAAGAGATTGCAATGCTCGTATGAGGACACTGCTCACACCGTACACGGACAGTGCTGACCACAATTCATTCCTCACCACTCTATCTTAGGCCTTTTCTAGATCTACGAAGGCGCAGTAGACTTTCTTGTTTTTAGCCAAACACTTTTCGGCTATGCACCGCAAAGAAAAGACCTGATCCGTACATCCCATTCCCTTTCTAAATTCCGTTTGTACATCCCATATTTTCTCGTCTGTTTCATTCACAACCCTTTCAATCAACACTTTCGCATACAATTTACCGACGACGCTAAGAAGGCTTATACCACGGTAATTTATGCAGTCCTGCCGTGACCCTTTTCCCTTATACAATGGCACGATTACGGCTTTGCACCAGTCTCCCGGCACTTGCCCATTTCGCCAGCACAGATTGAAAAGGCGGTACAGCTGACTAGCCACCAGGCCCTGTCCAGCCCTCAGCATCTCGACGGTAATCCTGTCATACCCTGCAGCCTTACCTAATCTCATACTTTTCAACGCTTTCACTATTTCATCCATGCTTATCTCATTTTCATCAACATTTATATTCGTTTCCGTGGAAGGTGGCAGATGCTGTACCTGCACTTCCTCTCTTTCAAACAAACTTTCAAAATACTCTTTCCATCTCTTTAACACACCTTCTTCTCCTTTTATAATGCTCCCATCTTGACTCCTGATTGTACTCAGCTCCGAGGTAGAAGTTTTTCCTCTGACTGTTTTGATAGTTTTCCAGAAAAACTTAATGTTTGACTGGTAATCTTCAGTGAGCCTCCTATCGAAATCATCTTTTCGTTCTTCTTTATTTCTAGACACAGTTTCTTTCGCTGCTGTTTTCAATCTTTTATACTTCGTTCTTGCTTCCTTTATCTCGTCATCCGTTGCCTTTTGAACTTTTTGGTTAGCTTTTGTTGCTAACCAATCCAACCACGCTTTCTTCTTTTCTTGCACAACCCTTTGTACATCTTTATCCATCCACACGTTATCATTCTTTCTCCCTTTCCTTCTTTTAGCTACCCCGCATACCTCAATCGCAACATTTACAACCCCTTTCTTAAATGTCTCCCACAAATCTTCAATCATTCCTGTCTCTTCTATCCCTTTAAAACTTTCTTTCAGTTTCTCTACATACTCGTCTTTCTTTTCTTTTTCTTGTAGATTTTCCACTTTTACTCTGTCCAAAACACTCGTAGGCTCGGCCCCTCGGTGTCGCCACCGTTTAAAGAGGCCACGCATTCGGGCTATGACCAGGAAGTGGTCTGTGTCGAGGCCTACACCGCGGTATGCCCGAGTGTCTAGCACTTTCTTCTTCAGTCTTTCATCCACAATTACAAAATCAATCATACTTCTAGACTCACCCTCATCTCTTGTATACAAATGGATCTTTTTGTGGTCAAACATTGTGTTGGCCACGCACAGATTCCATTCCAAGCATACTTCAAGCAGGCTTCTCCCATTGTCATTCACTCTCTCGTCCCCAAACATACCCAGAACTCCTTCATACCCATCACGCTTTACTCCAACCCATCCATTAAAGTCCCCTAACATCACGATCCGTTCATTTTCTCCGCATTTATTCAAGACCTCTCTCATGCTATCCCAAAATTCCTCTCTCTCTTGTTGTGATTTTAGTGACCCACCTCCACCCAAATCCGTCGGTGCATAGACCCCAAGGATAAACAAGCGGGTGAGTCCGACTTTTAACCTAATCCAGAGGAGTCTTGGGCTTACACATTCATGCTCCATCACACATTCAACCATTCGAGATGAAAGAATCACACCAAGTCCCTGACAGCCTCGGCTGGTTTGGGGGACTCCCGACCAGTATGCCGTGTAGGGGCCATGAACCGTGGTGTCACATCCTTTCCTCTTGGTTTCGTTCACGCACAGAATATCAATGCAACGTTCATCCATCATCTGACACACTCCATCTACCTTTCCATCCATCCCTCCTCTTACATTCAACGTAGCGAAGCGGCTCTCCGTGGGCCGCTTTTCGCCCCCGCGAGAAACGAGACGTGATGGGTGGCGAACCACATCGCCGCCATTTTGGTTAATTTTTTGATTACCCATTGCGTTCCCACGAATAGCGAAGGAAAGGTTTGTCCCCCCCAGCAGAGCCCCGCATGCCAGGGTAAGGCTAGCCTAATTCTGGGGTCGCCCGGTTCCAGGGCAGTGTGGCACGCTAACGACTAGGCTCGCCCCTAGCCATGCATCCATCCGCACGGCCGACGTTGGAATGGCGGAGGGTAGGAATAGGAAAACGGGAAGGATAGGTGGTGTGAAAAGGAAGAGTAAGGTAAGTTAGGGTAGGAAATAGGAAATGTAGGATATTACCGTCCATGAGGGCAAGGGATAGGACAGTAATAACTAGGGTAGGTATTTAAATCTTATTTTAAATAATTTGATATTGTATGAGTGCGTACGCACACACGTGCGTGTATGTGTATGTGTGGTGTGTGTGTGTGTGTGTGTGTGTGTGTGTGTGTGTGTGTGTGTGTGTGTGGGTGTGTGTGTGTGTGTGTGTGTGTGTTTTACATTAATTATTAATAATTTAGTACAGGGTCTGTGCTTTGACAATGTTTGAAGTACTTACATAAATTCTTATGAAACTGACATATGTATTCAAAATTAACATCAACGACATCACTACATTCATTAAAGACTTTACAAAACCTTGCGACTGGCGAATGCGCACTGAGAACAGTTCTGCGTGGGTAAAAAAGTGGAATTTGTTTGCGCGGAATTCTTATTGGAGTGCGAAATTTAAATTGGGCGAGAAGCTGTGGACAATCTACTTTATTTCTAAGCACTTTGTATAAAAACATAATATCTATTAATTTTAGACGTATCGATAAGGGTAGCATGACCATGTGAGCAAATTGCTCGAAGCGGGGAGGGTCAAAAGTACTCGGATACCTAGACGTGCATGTATGAAGAAGTTAATGAACCTGAAAGAAGCGAAAGAGGTATGTAAGGATCGTGACACTTGGCGATCTGTTCTCTCTGGCTACCCCGTTAGGGATTGTGCGTGACGATAAGTAAGTAAGTAAGTAAGTAAGATAAGGGTAGCATATTAAAATATTGAAGTCTATCTGCATAGGATGATATTTTCGTGCTTTTCCAACAGAACATGTAAATGCCACATAAAGCGTTTTTGAAATCTCTCCAATCGCAACGAATGTGTACTCCATTTTACTCCTTACAAGGATAGTGTACAATATTTTTTTTGTTTTAGGGTTTTTAAATGACCTACCATTTCTTATGACAAACCCTAATATTTTGGAAGATCTATTTATAATACTATCAATACGAGGTAAAAAAGTTAGTTTCTAATCAAAATATACACCAAGATCCCTTATCACTTCTACTTCTTATATTTTGTTATTCCCTATGAAGTAATAAATATTGATCAATGATTTCTTAAATTTACGCGAACACTACACATTGAATAAAACTAAATTTACGGATTTTATCGCGTTTATTTCACTACTTTTACTTATTTTTAATTCCCGACGTTTCGGGTGCTTTACAGCAACCATGGTCACGGGGGGGACTGAGATGTTTGACGTCCCAATGTCATAGTTAGTGCGGCTACCTTCAGTTTTTGAATATTAATTTTTGGTCCGATTTACGCAAAACGAGCTTATAGTATCATGAAGTCTTGCAGTGGTATGCTTAGGTTTGGGTTTAATTTTGTTAATTATAGGATCCCAAGCAGGTGGCAGCACCCATCCATCTTCTCTATTGAAATTTGGATGTTTTTTAATTTCAATAGCCTCGCGTATCATCCTTGGTAGGAATCGGTGTTCTTTTGCGAGAATTTGTGGTTTATCAAATCGAATGTAACGGTGGGGACGATCTTGAACATGTTCGCAGACTGCAGACTTCCCGGAGCGTCGGTGCTTCACGTCAGCTATATGTTCTTTCACGCGGGTTTTTATGGATCGTTTTGTTTGACCTATGTAAGAGAGACCACATTCACAATCTAACTTGTACACTCCTGCATCTTGTAGAGGGATATTACACTTGACGGATGGTAAAAATTGACTAATCTTCTTCGGCGGCTTGTAGTATGTTTTAATGGAAGCTCGCTTCAAGATGTAGCCAACCTTGTCTGTAACTCCTCTGACATATGGTAGTACAGCAGGTACACGCTCGACTGTGGCCGGCTTCACTCGGTCACTGTGACGTAGGCGCGGGACCCGAAGCTTGTTGTCTTGCAATACTTGCTTGACGTGCTGAAGTTCGGCGGCCAGATGCTTTCTGTCACAGATCCCTCGTGCTCTCTGAAACAAAGATTTACCCACGGTAGCTAACTGTGAAGGATGATGGTGAGATTCACCATTTAAATACCGGTTGGTATGGGTCTTTTTTCTGTACACAGTGTGACCAATTGTGTTATTAGGATTTCGAATGACTAAAACATCTAAGAAAGCTAAAGAATTATTTGCCTCTAACTCCATTGTGAATTGTATTTTAGAGTTTATAGAGTTAAGGTGGTTTAAAAATGCAGTTACTTTGTCAGATGGTAAAATTGTGAAAGTGTCGTCTACGTACCGCTTGTAGAATCTTGGATTTACAGGAGCAGTAAGAAGGGCTTTCTCCTCGAAGTCCTCCATGAATATGTCAGCGACTATGGGAGATACAGGTGAGCCCATCGCCACACCATCTACTTGCTTGTAGAACTCTTCCTTCCACAATAGATAGCCAGATGTGAGGCAGTGTTTGAGTAATACTGCATATTCAGCAGGCATGTTATTATATTCTAGCTTCCTAGTTACAATTGATATGCAGTCTTCAATAGGTAGGCATGTGAATAGTGACTGAACATCAAAACTGACCATAGTTTCATTGTCAGCAAGATGTAGGTCTTTTATCTCACTAACAAAATGGTATGAATCCTTTGTGTGCGCTCTGGTATGTCCTCTCAGTGGTGACAGTACTTTTGCCAAGTGTTGTGCCAGCTTATAAGTTGGTGAATCAATCTGGCTCACTATAGGACGTAGTGGAGCGTTTGGTTTGTGTATCTTTGGTAACCCATACAACCTCGGTGGTTTAGTACATGATGGTATTAGCGAATTCACGTCGAGATTTAATTTTTCGGAGTATTTCTTTATTAAATCGCTAGTTGCTTTAAGCGTGTTAGTTGTGGGGTCTGTTTTGACCTTTTTGTATGTACTTTCGTCCGATAAAAGCTGTAGTATTTTAAAATTATACTCTGACGTGTCCATTATTACCGTAGCATTTCCTTTATCCGCGCGGAGAATCTTTAGCTCTGGTCTGTTCCGTAAGTTAATCAACGCTGTAAGTTCGTCTTTAGGAAGGTTTGGTTTCGGCACTGAACTACGACGTAACAAGGACGAAATATCTTGACGTATAGCCTCCAAATCTTCCTTACCAATATTATTTTTAAACAGACAATCCTCAACGCTGCAGATAATTTCTTCGTACGGGATTTTTCGCGGTGTTAATGCGAAATTCATTCCCTTCGCTAACACCTTTATTGTTGGTTCATCCAGTGTATGTTTTGACAGATTATAGACCGTGCGCTGTTTATTGTTTGCGTCTGTGGTCAACGGTTGTGTTTCGTTCTGACGTTGACTTAGATGGTTGGCATTTGATTTGATTGTTAATTTTTGGTATTTTTCTATTTGTTTATTTTTGCATTCATTGTATTTTGCTGAACTAAAGACAGTTTTAACGACATTTGATTTTAATAATTGCATCGAAACTTTAAACAAACGAGAAACAGCAAAATACAATGAATGCAAAAATAAACAAATAGAAAAATACCACAAATTAACAATCAAATCAAATGCCAACCATCTAAGTCAACGTCAGAACGAAACACAACCGTTGACCACAGACGCAAACAATAAACAGCGCACGGTCTATAATCTGTCAAAACATACACTGGACGAACCAACAATAAAGGTGTTAGCGAAGGGAATGAATTTCGCATTAACACCGCGAAAAATCCCGTACGAAGAAATTATCTGCAGCGTTGAGGATTGTCTGTTTAAAAATAATATTGGTAAGGAAGATTTGGAGGCTATACGTCAAGATATTTCGTCCTTGTTACGTCGTAGTTCAGTGCCGAAACCAAACCTTCCTAAAGACGAACTTACAGCGTTGATTAACTTACGGAACAGACCAGAGCTAACGATTCTCCGCGCGGATAAAGGAAATGCTACGGTAATAATGGACACGTCAGAGTATAATTTTAAAATACTACAGCTTTTATCGGACGAAAGTACATACAAAAAGGTCAAAACAGACCCCACAACTAACACGCTTAAAGCAACTAGCGATTTAATAAAGAAATACTCCGAAAAATTAAATCTCGACGTGAATTCGCTAATACCACCATGTACCAAACCACCGAGGTTGTATGGGTTACCAAAGATACACAAACCAAACGCTCCACTACGTCCTATAGTGAGCCAGATTGATTCACCAACTTATAAGCTGGCACAACACTTGGCAAAAGTACTGTCACCACTGAGAGGACATACCAGAGCGCACACAAAGGATTCATACCATTTTGTTAGTGAGATAAAAGACCTACATCTTGCTGACAATGAAACTATGGTCAGTTTTGATGTTCAGTCACTATTCACATGCCTACCTATTGAAGACTGCATATCAATTGTAACTAGGAAGCTAGAATATAATAACATGCCTGCTGAATATGCAGTATTACTCAAACACTGCCTCACATCTGGCTATCTATTGTGGAAGGAAGAGTTCTACAAGCAAGTAGATGGTGTGGCGATGGGCTCACCTGTATCTCCCATAGTCGCTGACATATTCATGGAGGACTTCGAGGAGAAAGCCCTTCTTACTGCTCCTGTAAATCCAAGATTCTACAAGCGGTACGTAGACGACACTTTCACAATTTTACCATCTGACAAAGTAACTGCATTTTTAAACCACCTTAACTCTATAAACTCTAAAATACAATTCACAATGGAGTTAGAGGCAAATAATTCTTTAGCTTTCTTAGATGTTTTAGTCATTCGAAATCCTAATAACACAATTGGTCACACTGTGTACAGAAAAAAGACCCATACCAACCGGTATTTAAATGGTGAATCTCACCATCATCCTTCACAGTTAGCTACCGTGGGTAAATCTTTGTTTCAGAGAGCACGAGGGATCTGTGACAGAAAGCATCTGGCCGCCGAACTTCAGCACGTCAAGCAAGTATTGCAAGACAACAAGCTTCGGGTCCCGCGCCTACGTCACAGTGACCGAGTGAAGCCGGCCACAGTCGAGCGTGTACCTGCTGTACTACCATATGTCAGAGGAGTTACAGACAAGGTTGGCTACATCTTGAAGCGAGCTTCCATTAAAACATACTACAAGCCGCCGAAGAAGATTAGTCAATTTTTACCATCCGTCAAGTGTAATATCCCTCTACAAGATGCAGGAGTGTACAAGTTAGATTGTGAATGTGGTCTCTCTTACATAGGTCAAACAAAACGATCCATAAAAACCCGCGTGAAAGAACATATAGCTGACGTGAAGCACCGACGCTCCGGGAAGTCTGCAGTCTGCGAACATGTTCAAGATCGTCCCCACCATTACATTCGATTTGATAAACCACAAATTCTCGCAAAAGAACACCGATTCCTACCAAGGATGACACGCGAGGCTATTGAAATTAAAAAACATCCAAATTTCAATAGAGAAGATGGATAGGTGCTGCCACCTGCTTGGGATCCTATAATTAACAAAATTAAACCCAAACCTAAGCATACCACTGCAAGACTTCATGATACTATAAGCTCGTTTTGCGTAAATCGGACCAAAAATTAATATTCAAAAACTGAAGGTAGCCGCACTAACTATGACATTGGGACGTCAAACATCTCAGTCCCCCCCGTGACCATGGTTGCTGTAAAGCACCCGAAACGTCGGGAATTAAAAATAAGTAAAAGTAGTGAAATAAACGCGATAAAATCCGTAAATTTAGTTTTATTCAAAATATTGATCAACTTAGTATTTCATGTAAATTTTGCATGTGAACATTTTTAATAATTAAGATTCATGCCGTTAAGATTACACCAATTTACAAGTCTATTTAAATCTGTCTGTAACAATACTGAGTTTTCTAAAGATTCGATTATTCTTCCAGACTTTAAATCATCCGCATAATTGTAGGGTTCCGAAAATTTAAAGCAACTAGAAATGTCATTTATAAACAGGTTAAATAATATTGGTTGTAAATTTGAGCCCTGTGGCACATCAGAGCAAATGATACGATTATCAGATTGAAATCCATTTATGACCACATAAAAAGATCGGTTTTTTAAGTATGACTTTACCCATTCCAACAATGATCCGGCGATCCCATAAACGGCTAATTTGTAGTTTAGGACTTTATGCGGAACTCTATCAAAAGCTTTACTTTAATCTGTGTATATTACATCATATTGCCCACCTGCATCTATCGCTTTTACCAAAGACTGTGTAAAAATTACAAGTTTTGTGCAAAATGACCTTCTGTTATATTTACAGCGAGCGTTAACCATCTGAGCTACTACGAAGTTCCATAACTGAATTCTGCTACTAGTTTTCACCATTGGAAAAACAGAAATAATTTGTCAGCATCTGTCTTTCCATCCGATTACAATGTGGGTATATTCCAGACAAGAGTGAATAGGCTTTTATTAACATAAGTCAGTGCGTTTTACCATCTTCGGTTGCATCATCCACCAAGTGGGAAAGTACTCGAGCACTGGCTTATAATAGATAAAAAAGTTAATGCTGCACTCTATATGAGTCAATGGAATTTGGTTACAACATTTTAATGCATTTTCCGTCATAACTTGATCACTTATATATCTCAAGGTATTAGTACAGTTAAAGTAACTGGTAATAGCGACTTAACTGTTTCAAATTTGAATCTTTATCAAATCATTTATATACCACATAATATAATACGGGACTGTACATGGTCTGGACAGTGGAAATACAGGACCGGACCTATCTTGCAATATTTTAGTTTCTTAGACATATAGGTTTTCTTACGGTATGTTCCTTCACAGCAAGTTATAGGTAAATTTACTGCCTAAATAATTTAAATTGTGACCTTGAATTCACACTCGAGTTGCTCGTGTACTCAGACATTTTATGATGATAACTACAAAAACCAGAACTCTTTATAACTTTTTCAAAAATACAAAAGCCATTTGTCGCCGTGCTTGTGTCACGTTTGGTTATAGCATGTATCCATAGGTGAAGCAAAAAATCTGACATAAAGTAACGTAGGCTCTGTAAAAAAATGCGCACCTAAATTTGACTAAGCGCAATCGGCTTCACTTAGCAGTAGCCAGCTAAACCAACGTGTACCCGAACTTTATTTTCTAGCCGTAGCTTATTTAAATTTAATTTAAAAAAAAAAACTCTAGCTATTTCAAAAACATAATTACACATCGACGTTATACTTACTATGCTGACAGACTACGCCTATAGCGGCATAAAATTCGTAAATAAAACTGCATTCTAAATGACCAACAATACTTCTCTCCCATCGTCTAGTTACATAAAAAATTAATGTTGCCAAAATAACCATGGAATATAAGCAACACCATACATTTTTTGTAAATGGTAGTCTGTAATAAGGACGCATTACTCCATTGTATCTGCGCCGAAGAATATAGCCGAATCTGAAATAATAAAAATAATTTATTATACTAAAGTAAAAGTTGCAGTTTTCGTATTATTGTAACAGATCTGTTTACAATAATACAAAAATTACTAAAGTAATATCATAGTACTTGGATGACCGAGCATTGCTCGGTATTTTTTTTTTTTTGGAAATCGTGTGTTAAAATTATATTTAGATAAAAATGACATACTGATAAAATATGAAGAATATTTTTGATCTTACCGACATAATAGAAAAAACTGAAGCGGTTATTAGAATAAAAAATCATGAGTGGAATTAAATTTATTCCTATTTCTAAAAATTTTAAATATAAATAAATTTAAATAATAGATTTTCTTACAAAAGAAGGGAACTTGAAAAAAAAAGTGAAAAAAGTCAGACGCAAGACAGAACGCGTACCAGAGCACTACGATTTCGCGACGGGCCGACATCCACCTGAGCTATTACGATCGTTAATATAATCTTTTAAAATTTACCTCCTAATATTGTAGCAGTTTTTCATTGCCTGAAAACACGGACAAAACGATATTTTCTAAAAATGAATCCTAGCTAGATCGATTTATTGCCCCCGAAACCCTCTGGACACTAAATTTTATGAAAATCGTTGGAGCCGTTTCCGAGATTCCGATTATATATATATATATATATATATATATATATATATATATATATATATATATATATATATATATAAGAATTGCTCGTTTAAAGATATAGGATATAGGCATTTAGCAGTCAAACAACAAAAAATTAACGTCAAATAATTACGTAAAACACTGAAACGAATGCGACAGCTAATATTTAAGCGCATTTGGAAACCTTGAATCAGTAAAAAAGTAACTTCGAGTGTCATGTAGGTACAAAAATATTGTAACAATAAAATAGTAATATATTAAATAAAAACCAAATTTATACGAAAATGGCACCAATATGATCATCACTATGAGCATCACAATTCCATTGCTAAGCATTGGTACCTTAAAGGAATGCCTCAAATCACGGTCATGAGCCAACTGCATGAATGCATGCATCGATTTCCTATATATTGTAGTCACCCCATCTGGGTGGGTGTTGCTCTACACACCGTTGGAGAGAACGTTCGAGAAACTTTTTTCTCTAGCAGTTGTCGATCGTTCATAGTCATCATACAAATTACTTTTCTAACTGTTGGCTTTACCCAAACTTATACTACCTCCAAACAAACATCTCTTCCACAGGATTGAAGTCATTTAACAGGTCAGTTGTGATAGGCGACGGCTGAACCCATAAGTCGAAAGAATCATTATGACCAAAATAAATAGTCTTATCCTTGTTGCTTGTCACACTGGTGTCCGGTTCCGGAGTAATGAAAGAAACACTAAAAGGGATTAACATTATATAAAACCTGAACATGAAACAAAGCAAGTCAATAACTGCAAATAGTGTAGTGGCGATGTAAGAAAATCTACTACTCCTTTTCATCCTGTGGATGTTGAAAAGGTGGTCAAGGTGACAGAGAGAAACAAACCACAAGATATAAAGGTGTCATCATCATTTTGAAGTGCCAGAAAGATCTTATGGCTCACATTTTAACGTCCTATGGACCGAATTTCGGTCACGGTGGACAGTCTCAACTGAAACTAGCTATCAGCGCAGGGTAGGGTTAAAGTGCCCAAGTGAATGCGCAAGCACAGGTGCACTCTCTATCCCTCACTCTCATAGGCCGATGGAACCGTAAACCGACACAACAGGAGAGAGATCAGGCGCAGGACCAACTTTGTTTTCCGAGGCACTGGAATGAGACACCGCCAGCTTCCTGATTGACTAGGCAGTTACTGATAATTTCTTGATGGGAAACTCAATAACTGATTTTGTTTGGCATGACCTAGAATTCGAGCCCGGAACCTCAATACATACATACATACAGACTTACTACACATACAAACATGTCAAATTAATACAAGGGTGTTAAATTAATAAAAACACTACAGTTATTATACCATGGCTATCTTTAATTGTCATAGCTATTTATTTACAAAAGCTTACTTAATTTTCACTTACTTGAAATGATACATCTGCTGAAGTATTAAGAGAACTTTGCAACTGATCGCATGGTTTCTCCATATCGGATCATACTGGTGACTGAGTTCTATTTCATTTACTAAATAGCAATTAAAAAGCGAGCGCGCTTTAAAAGTTTCGTTCATTTTGGTAGAGAAAATCGGTTGAACTAAATGCAGAAGCTGATGTAATATCAATTTTTTACTTCACTACGGATACAATTCGGACGGATAGTAGTTATCCTATTTATGCACGTATATAATCTTGAATTGCTATACCTTTGCGTAATAAAGCCCGTTTACATTGAAAACACCCAGATTGTAATCGGATGGAAAGGCAAAGTATATTGGTGAACTTAAATGTATTATAACGTTGACGTTGTGTTGTTAGTAAGAATTTTAACTGCATAATATTTAATGGTAAGAAATAAAGTCAGGTAATGATAAGCAAACACCGTAGAACACGAAAACAAACATACGTTTACGGCATAACTAAACAAGCGTATCTGTTTTAATGAAATTCAAACACTTCATTTTCAATACTAAAATATTGATTAACTCAATGGGAATAATCGATGAACTGTATATTAAATATTGTAAATATTAAACAGTTTTGTTAGCAATAATGAGCGAATAGTAATTTCGAATTTGTGGTTTTGTTACCAGTTTTGCTTAATGAGAAACGTAATTTTATACCCGGATACTGTGGTGTTACGAAATGTTATATAAACCTTATTATATATAGTAGTATTGCTGCGCGCCATTATTAATGCCTGGTATATGGCACCAGCGCCATTTAGTATTGAATTGGCGAATCGAGCGTAGACTTTGGAGCGAAATAAAGTGAACTATAGTGTAAAGTGTGATTAAGTATTAATGTGTTTTAAGTTTTAATTGGTATTTGGTAATTAAAGTATCAATTTTGATAATTCAATCGGCAGTTTTTGTTTTCATGAACCCTAGTATTGTAACAGTTGGTCTCAGAAGTGGGATAAAATCATGCCGATTTTAGCTAAGGACGACACGGAGGGTATTCCTCCCCAAAGGCAACGCCAGCAAGAGACGGACCAGAGACGATTTGGTTCACCTGATGTTAAGTTACTTCTGCAGCCCATGAACAACCGCAGCACCAGGGGAATTGCAGGTGCGTTTCCAACCCTTTAGAAAGGAGTACTCTTTCCTTGAAGGACCCCAGGTCGTATCGGTCCGGAAAGATCGCTGGTGGTAAATTGTTCTACAGAGAGGTCGTACACGGAAGAAAACTCCCAGTGAAACGTACAGTGGTGGACCGCCAAGCATCCAGATGGTGTGGATGATATCGGGAGGTTTGCTTATCTGCACGGCTGGTACATCTGCAGCACCTGACTTAGGTGCTCTGATGGTGATGTTGTAGGAGCAGGCTCGCTGACAGGAGAAACAGGTCCGTTGATTGAAAGAACATCGGGAGGAACAGGTCCACCAACAGGAGGTACAGGCCTGCCGACAGGAGAAACAGGCCCACCGACAGGAGGAACAGGCCCGCCGACAGGAGGAACAGGCCCGTCAGTTGGAAGAGCAGCTGCAACGTGTACAGGAGGAACAAGTCCGTTGGTTGGAAGATCAACAGGTGAAACAAACCCGCCGATTGAAAGAGCAGCTAAGGAGCGGACAAGAGGAACAGGCCCGTCGGTTGGAAGAGCAGATGCTCCTTATGAAGGACCTTATCGTTACCTTCAGGAAAGAGATAAGGTAGGTCAAGGCTCGGGTTGCTTAACATGACAATCGCCTGTCGGAAGCTGAAACCTGAATCAACTAAGTGAACAACGTGATGGCTGACATGAAGAAAACGTTAGACGATCTCAAACTTAGGGATGGAGTTACACAGCTCCCGTAGTAGATACAACACCTTCGCTACGTGGATTCAAAGTGCCACCGTTCGACGAGACTTCTTCCTGGTCGGTCTACAAAATCCAGTTTGGGGTTGTCGTAGAGGCGAACGGCTGGAATAAAAATCAGGCCATGACTGCACTCACCTTAGGCCTGCGTGACCAAGCCTTAACTGTTTTGGAAGCTCTCGGTAAGTAAGTGACGTACGAGCAGCTCCTTGAGGCATTGGAGGCGAGATATGGCGACGCTCACCTGGAACACGTCTTTCGTGCGCAGATTAAACATCGCGTACAACGTAGCAACGAAAACCTGCAGCGGTGGGCCCTTAAAACATAGAAGATGGTTCGAAAAGCACACCAGTCTGTACCGTCGCTTATTGAAGGGAACCTGGTGCAGACATCCATCGACCGCATCCGCGACCTTGAAATCAGAGATGCTGTGAGGCTCGGGCACCACGAGACGCTTAAGGACGCCTTGGTCAATGCACTGGGAGTGGAAGTCGTACGGCAGGATCTTTGTTCCCATCGCGTAAGGGGAGTTGCGGCAGCTGCGGCAGTTCGCGACCGCAATAAAGGATACAGCCCCAGGTGCTATGGTTGTGGGGAAAGGGCCCATCTTTGATCCAGCTGCCCTAAGCGAACTATAGAAAGGGAAGGTGAACGATCGCGAGAGGGTAGTGCGGCTAACAGCACCGCCCGGCAGCAGCAGGGAAACGAGTTAAATCCAAGACTGCTGGTGCTGGCTGATGTTAAAAGAGCCCCAAGGATTTCGATCTCACAAACCCATGTTGGGAACAGCCTAATCACCAAGGGAGAGATCAATGGAATGCCATATAAACTGTCGACAGACACTGGAGCGTCTCGCACGGTTGTCAGTTCCCAACTTATACAACCGAGAACGCGTTAATTTGGTAACAGCCACTGGTCAGCCTATACCCGTCCGTGGAGAGAAGGAGATGGAGTTGAAGCTCAGTAACTCGGTGCTACCTGCATAATATCATCGTGGCTGGTATAATTGACGACTGCATCCTGGGCCTAGACTTTATGAGGAAGAATTGTTGTCAGATCGACGTTAAGCAAGGTGTTTTGAAATGTGGACAAGAGGAATATTGTAAAAGGGCCGTTACCAGGGAAAGTGGACAGCTTTAAGAAGGTTGTTCTTCCGCCGAGATGCGAAATGATTTTACCAGTTAGTCTTCCATGGAATCCTGGACCAGCTTAACATTGTGTACTCGTGGAAAGAGCAGACAATTACCTTCCATGGAAAGTAACTCGAACCTTGGTCAGAACCACTGACATCTCAGGAGTAAATGTGATGAACCTTTGTGACCAGAAGCAGATTATAGGAAAAGCACACTGGTTGGTATTTGTGAGGAAGTGGATTTTGTGCATCGGTGCCAATATCTATCGAGTGGGCCCCCAGCAAGGATGCACAAACGAGAGTGACCACACTTTTAGAAGACTGTCACAGTGTTCTCTCCCCGAATGAAACGGTTAAGGCAAAGAAGTTGTTACACAAGTACGCCGATGTATTCACATCAAACGATGCTGATATAGGGAACACTGGCGTTCAACACAAAATAAACACAGGAGAATAATTAGCCATCTGTCAGCGGCCAAGAAGATTGTCGATAGCACGTGAAAAGGAAGTGGGAACCATTTTTTTATATAGAATAGGGTGACAAACGAGCACACAGTCCACCTGATGGTAAGTGGTTGCTGCGGCCCATAGACATCTACATCTATCTTCCATTGCAAATCAAAATGCAGATGCGTTGTCACCCATGAGGACTGAGATGGAATGCCTCATTTCCAGTAAAAAGGGTCTCCGGTTCTCTACACTCACCATACGAAATACAGCAGCATTAAGCTACTATTTCATGCTGGTATTCTGTGAGAGCGTGGTCCTTCCCCGGTCGAGCCAACCCATTCGTGCTACAACTATACTACTAATATAACTGCAGCATGGCTCTACCACGTAAAAATGATTGAGGGAATGGTGAAGGATGGTGTTATTGAACCTTCATCCATTCCATGGTATTCACCCGTGGTGCTGGTAAAGAAAAAGGACGGCAGCATGCGGTTTTCTGTTGACTAACGCCATCTGAACGACGTTACGAAGAAGGACAGCTATCTCTTGCCAAGAATTGATGACACGTTGAACATGCTTTCAGGAGTAAAGTGATTTAGCAGATTGAATCTAAAAAGTGGCTACTGGCAAGTCGAAATTGACCCTAAGGACAAGGAGAAAACATCGTTCTCGACAGAAAAGAGTCTGTCGCAATTTAAAGTAACGTCGTTTGGATTGTGCAATGCTCCAGCAACGTTTGAAAGGTTGATAAAACTTGTACTTACCGGGCTAATTGGAGATGCCTTTATGGTCTACTTGGATGACATCATCATCGTAGGCCGAAAGTTTGAGGAACACCTGCAAAACCCGGAACGCGTGCTCAGTAAAATTCAGAGTGCCAACTTCAAGGTGTGTTCGAAAAAATGTTCACTATTCAAACGTCAAATAAACTTTTTGGGGTATGTAGTGTCGAAAAAAGGTATCAGCACGGATATAAGCACGGATCCAGAGAAATTCACCGCTGTCAAGGATTTTCCGGTTCCAAAAGACAAGACGCAGGTTAGAGCATTTTTTGGTTTGTACGCCTATTACCGGCGATTTGTGAAGAACTTTGCAGATATATCCAAACCCCTGCACAAGCTAACCAAGGAGAAGCGACATTTCTGCTGGAATGAAAGTTCCAATATCGCATTCCAGGAGCTCAAGGACCGTCTGTGCAAAACTACCTATTTCTACCTATTTCGGGCTACCCTGATGCAGGCAAGGAATTTATAGTAGACACAGACGCAAGTGATATAGGACTTGGCGGTGTGTTGTCTCAACGGAAAATGAAATGGTGATCAAGAGGTTGTGATAGCGTACTTCAGCAAGTCGTTGTCAAAACCGGAAAGGAACTATTGTATCACAAGACACAAATTGCTAGCTGTGGCAATGTAGTTGCAGCATTTTTGCAAATATCTGACCATGCTGCACTAAAATGGCTATTGCAATTTAAAATCCAGAATGACAAGTTGCAAGGTGGATTGAACTCTACGGACCCTAAGTTCCGTACGCGAAGCAGTACCTAATATTCCAGCCCTACCATATTATACACACATAAATTAGATAAGTACGGTATGTCTTCACCATGAGATTGTATTCCCTACATAATTAGCCTTATCATGTTGTAAGTTCCTACGTATGCAACTAATTATATTGAGGTTGAATATTGTTATAATACGTGTATTTGTATTGTGATCATCATCATTACATGAAAAAGAAAGTTTTGCATCAAAAAATATAGCTCCTCGCACAGACATCATTAGCTTTACTTACAAAAATATATAAATGTAAAAATAAATTTTATTGTCATTGTATATATTTGTAACTTTTTGGGTGCATACATTTTTGAATTATGTTGACTTATTAGCTATCTAAGTTTTATGTAATAATTTATATATGTTATATGGGAGTGTAGCCCGAATATTTGCATTTTCAAGCAGAAAGGAGTTTTAAGGGACGCTTAATATTATTTGTAGGAAGATTACGGGTTGGCTACGGACGTCGGTATTTAATTTTAATTATTTTTTTAGTTCTTTATTTGGCTTGTCAGGAATAAGTTTGAACATTTTGCACTGTTTTTGAGTGTCGGAAACACGTTTTTAATTAATTACGACAAAAATAAATTTCACCAAAACCGCGTATTATAACAAAACGCAAATATGGCAATTTGGTCTAGTATTATGAAGCAGACGTCCGATACTTGATTTTAATTATGACTGGCCTGTTGGTCTAGTGGTTAGTGGCCCTGACTGCTATGCCGGAGGTCGTGGGTTCAATTCCCACCCAGGACAAATGTTTGTGTGATGAGCACGATCATTTGTTCTGTGTCTGGGTGTAATTTATCTATAATATTTATGCATTTAGAAATACATAAGTATGTTTATCAGTTGTCTAGTACCCATAACACAAGCTCTGCTTAGCTTGGGACTTGATGGCGTTGTGTGATAGTTGTGGAATATTATTATTGGGTTATTAATAGAGTAGTCACATCTGGTTGGGCTGTATAAATATATAAAGGGAAAAATAAATTTACTTAAATATATATTTAATATATTAACATAAATAAATAAATAATACATAAATAAATAAAAGCCCAACCAGATGGAAGCCCTCGGCAGGGGAGACCAAACGGCCAAGGGTTAGGGGGAAAGGGAAAGAAACCGGCGGACGATGCGGGCAGTATCAAGGAGCACCGCCTTCTGCATTTGAGCCCGGAGCGATCCGTCACGGAGTCCCAGTCGCCTCAGATGACCAGAGAGGCTAACTGGGATTAGCCCATTTGCAGAGACGACTACAGGAATAATTTCGGTCGACAGACCACCCCACATGTCGGTCACCTCGTGAGCCAGGTCCAGATATTTTGATTGCTTATCTGTTTCGGCTTTCACGAGGTTCTCGTCATACGGGATGGTAATATCGACCAAAAATATCCTTGACTGTGCCCGGTCCATCAGCACAATATCAGGCTTATTCGAAGAATAGTCCTGTCCGTAATGATGGCCCGGTCCCAGTAGAGCCTGGCGCGGTCATTTTCGAGCACGGCTTCCGGCAAGTACTTGTAATACGCAATTTCCGGTCCACGAGACCGTATTTCAGAGCGAGCTCCTGGTGTAGAATTCTGGCTACTAGGTTGTGCCTGTGCAAGTATTCAGAGTTAGAAAGCGCCGAACAACCGGAGATGACATGCCTAAGTGACTCACCGGGATGGCGACAAGCTCGACAGACGTCGACGGTGCCATCCTTTAGGATGTATCTCCGATAGTTGTTGGTCTTAATAACCTGATCCTGTATTGCACAGACAAAACCCTCGGTTTCCCCGAAGAGGTCACCGAAACGTAGCCAGTTGAGGGAGGCGACTGTATCTACAAAGGGCTCATGAAGAGCCCTGTAGTACCTCCCGTGGAGCTCTTTCTCCTTCCATACGGTATCCCGGTCGGAAATGCTAAGCACTTCTGGGTCCTGCCATTGCTCGTGGGCTAAGGATAGATGGGTAAGCCCTTTATCACTGGAAATGACGTCATTGTAGAATGGATCATCCGATCTCGCCAGGAAGTAATTACGGAGGCTGCACACTTCGCGATTATGCATGGTGTGCGCGCTCAAGAAGCCACGCCCACCATGCTTTCGCGGCAAGTACAACCTCATTACCGACGATCTCGGATGATGCATCCTGTGGGACGTCATGGTAGTGCAGACTTTTCTATCCAGGGCGTTAAGTTCAGTCTGAGTCCACCTGAGTATGCCAAAGGTATACATGAGGACAGGCATGACCCAGCCGTTATATGCTTGTGTCTTATTCACACCGGACAAAAGGCTGTTAAGCACTTTGGTCAAGCGTGCATAAAACACGTCGCAAACTGACTGTTTCATACCAGCCTCATCGATACCGATGTTCTGTGACATACCCAGGTATTGGTATGTTTCAGCCTCGGAAAGGGTCCTTAAGTTGACGGGCATAGATAAGTCTATGCCCTCAGAGTTAGCAACCCTACCCCTCTCAACATGGAGTACCGTACACTTATCCGTCCCCAGCTCCATTCCAATGGAATTGCTAAATTCACAAGTGATGTTTAGCAATTCCATAAGATGGGAGCGACTGGAGGCGAATAACTTGAGGTCATCCATATAGAAAAGGTGGGTCACTTTTGTACCTCCTTTCCGTAGCTGAAATCCCCTCCCGGAGCCCTCCAGTAAGGTACTGAGAGGGTTCAGAGAGAGGAAGAGCCATATTGGACTCAGACAATCGCCCTGGAAAATACCCCTTCCTATCCTTATGTGGTTCTCCGCAGGTCATCTAAGGCGGCTGGGTCTACGTCGCGGACCGCTCCAGGCTCAAATGCAGAAGGCGGTGCTCCTCGATACCGCCCGCATCGTCCGCCGGTTTCTTTCCCTTTTCCGCTAACCCTCGGCCGTTTGGTCCCCCCTGCCGAGGGCCTCCATCTGGTTGGGCTTTTATTTATATATGTATTTTTATATTTAGTTTATGTTATTGATATTTATGTATATTTATCTTTTCATTTCCAATTATAATTATATATTTATAGAACCCAACCAGATGAGAAAACTATATTGATACCCCCACATAATAATAATAATAATAATATTATTATTATAGTTTAGGAGGCTTATCGGTAGAGTCTTACCAAGATTACCGATAAGAAGTGTCGGAGAAGAGTAGAAAATTTGCAAGAGCAAGTGAAATTGCAGAAAGAACATGGTAAATAATAATAGGCTACTCTCCATCTCACCAAATGCATGCAATTACAAATGCCAAAATAGGATCAAAATGGTGAAAACTCTCCTACGCGGTGATCGAACAGTGTCTCAGAAGTAGTCCCGAAACCGAGCATGTTAAACCTTCTACTTAACAAACATAACAATATACATACAAACACAGAAAATAATAAATTATAATACTTAGTAGATTGTGATTTAAATGTTCAAACAATACGAAACCGAAATTAAATTATCACATGGCAGATTAAAATTAGCGGAACAAATAAATAATAACGAGAACATAAGTCTTAATCAGTAGCATAAAAACAGACATATCAAATACAAATATGTAATCCAAGTCGATTAGTGATAATAAAGTTACAGCCCTTTTTACTGGAAAGGAGGCATTCCGTCTTAGTCCTCACGGGTGACAATGCACCTGTATTTATTTTTGATTCGTAATCGAGGATAGATGTAGACGTCTATGGACCACAACAACCACTTACCAACAGGTGGACTATGTGATCGTTTGTCCCCCGTCCTATAAAAATAAAAATAATACTGCTTGCTTTATTCTACCTTATATACTGTCGTGAGGGTTACACTATAATATAAAATCAGTTTTAACTTTGAATGAGAAATTTGATTTAGATCCAGAAGCTGAAAATGATTTAATGTGTAAAGCTGAGGTTGTGGAATTACATAATTTTTTTAATCAAACGAAATAAGCAAAATAAACATCATACATTATACACCGCACCATTACGGTAATTCGCCGTGACTGCGCTATTATTCTACAGCAGCTTACAATATGTCAGAGACAAGAAAGCCCTTCCACACCCTAAAACAGGGTTTCTCAACCTTTTTTTGACTGGGGACCCCTTTGATTTTGACTTTATTGTTGGCAGGGACTACAATGTGAAAGAAAAAATTATGTTTATCTAACAATAAATTATAATTACAACTTTTAACGTTATTATGTAATGAACTGAATACAAGATTACATTAACAATATTATTTATGTATTTATTGCAAAAGCTGCTAGGTATTTAAAAAATAAATGTGTTATTTAAAACGATTAGGTAGGCAAAATATTTAAATCTTTCGCGGATCATATTTAAGCTCTTCTGGACTACTGGTAAGGAATCACTGTCCTAGAACAATCTGCAGATGATACTCATCAGTTGACGCAGAACCGGGATTTGCTGTTGAAGCTTTTCGAGTGCTAAAAGAAAAACGTCAATCAAGTGAAAAGCCTGTGATATGTACGTTGGGATTTGATGATATGGCGATTAGAAAGAAAAAGCTATTGAATAAAAGTCGCAAACATGGTATGTTTAATTTTGGAGCTGGCCCTGTAGAAGGTGAAGATGAAGATAACATAACAACTCAGCCTTTAGTTTCCATGTTTGTAAACTGTTTATGCAATGAAAATTGAAAACTGGTTAATGGGTATTTTTTTAAAGCTGCAATATCACCGGAAACAAAAGCAAATTTAATAAGTATTTGTTGAGACTAGTGCCACGAAATTGGTGTAACTATTGCAAGTGTCACATTTGCTGGGTGCTTAGCTAATTTTAAGGCTGCTAAAATTCTAGGATGTCAGCTATCTGATGTAAATTTTATAAAATCCAATATACTACATACTACACAAGTCATCATCATCATCATCATTACAGCCCTTCACAGGTCCACTGCTGAACATAGGCCTCCCCCAAGGTATGCCACAAAACACGGTCCTGAGCCACCTGCATCCATCGACTTCCTGCATGTCTTATCAGTTCATCACTCCATCTAGTGGGGGTTACTGGTATGTACTTGGTACTACACAAATACATCAGAAGAAATGTGCATTTTCACTGTAATGTATTTAATTAAATTGATTAGAAACCATTTTTAACGAAATAGATTATTGTTTGATGGAAAGGAAAGGAAAGCTAAATGGCAGCTCCTTATGAATTTAAATAAGTTACAGAAAAATAAGGGCCTTCAGTTTACTAATAAGTTAACGCCCCGTCACATACATTTTTCTAATCAAAGTGACACTTGCAACACAGCTACTAATTATGCGTGTTTTCAAGACACCTACTTTTTGTGAAGAAGAGTAAAAATCTATACAATTTCAGGATACCGGGGGTATAGTAAAATTTATCACTTTGAGAAATAAGTTCAATTTAAATATAGTCTAATATACACTTTTACGGCTACAAACATCCAATAGATCATAAGAAACAAATCTGCAATTTTTACATTAGTAGACGAAGTCAAGACTTATATATTACAAATTAAGAATAATCTTTAGAAGAAAGAATCAGATGTAATAAAACAGATAACTAAAAGAAATATTGTTGAGTCTCCATATTAAAAACGGATTTTTGAGTACCATATGTATTGAGTCGATTAAAACATTTTATAACTATATAGTAGAAGAAAAAAAAACATCTGGACTACATATCTATGCACCACATAAGTTAGGATCACTTATATATTATTGTTGAGGTAATAAGGAAAGACGGGCATTACAATAATAACCCTAATGCATTACAACTTAGAGCTCCTTATAAAAAAATTGAGTCACTTTGAACTTAGATCATCTTTTAATGGAAATTGCATACCCTTGGTCATTTTTAATATTTTACATAATTCTTCACAAAATGTCATTAACAGCACGACAAACTCTAACGGACATAATACGCTTGAATATGACATTTTAGAAAGCACGGGAGCTCTGGAATCTGATATACAGGCAGAAATAATTTTAATATTTTCGCAAATAAATATATAACATAAGCTTGTATAATCATAGTTGGTTATATTTTCGGGTATGTTAGCCGAACTCTGACCAAAGAATTAAAACGCAAGGAACGTATTGATAGTTTGACCACGACACAGAAACTTCCTCGTCATAAATTCATTTTATGTAAAAAAGATATGGGTGGTTTTGGTGGTGGATATGCTACTGCACTGACAGTGTTTATAAAATTTGTTTATGGATAGAAGTAGTTTTACCTCGCCTAATTCGTTGCAGTGTCGAGAATGGCCTGGCATCTCTCATCAAATACGACCACAACTGTAACTAAAACATTACAACGTATCGTTGAAAAAGACGTATTCACTTATTTACTTCATTATTCTTTTGATCAACGTTCTACATAATACCAAAGAGTTCATCTGATTCGTGCTATAATTAATAAATAAACAACTCTAAAATTGAACCACGAAGTAAAAATAACAAATGATTAACGAGCAAACGGCAGAATCTCACAAAACTTACATTATTTAAAAGAAATTAACAATAATAATTTGTATTGTTAATAATTTGAATTATTTGTGTAGTTTTATTTTCCATATACCTAAATGTACCTAATAATGGCAAGTTACAGTATCAAAATAGGTATATTCCATAGAATAGTTAGACTTAGAGTAATAGTGTCATTCAAAATTCAGTTCAAAGTTGAAGCAACAACACAATGAATGTGTGCATAAGCGGCCTGTAATTACATTCGCCCGCACGCACACAAGCAAATCAGTAATGTATGCAAGTAAATGACAATTTCCCCAAAAAATGGGCAAAGTGTAATACTAGACATAGTCGTAAATTTAATATTTAGGTTGTGTTTAGAATTATTTATTAATAATTTAAAAAGAGAGAAATTTAAAATTACTTAAGTAATTTTAACGAATTAATTTGAATTAATTTAATTTTCTTTTATTGTATTATATATATATATATATATATATATATATATATATATATATATATATATATATATATATATATATATTTAATTTAATTGATGAAGATAAAAACAGTAAAACATACCTACTTGCGCAGTAAAGTGGTGTGGCGGTGATAGTAAGACACATAATTTCAAGAAGTATAAAGTCACGTTTCACCGTTAAGTGCAACATTTAATAATCTTAAAATACTAAAACCATGAGGGTTCAACGTATTCTGGTCGCTGATCTGAGGCTTTCCTTGTCAAGCACGTAGTATCATAGTAGCGTCTCTGTCTATTAATCAGAGGGGTTGCAGGTTGCACGTGTAAGTAGAACTGCCCAAAAAAGTATCGATGCAAGTTTATCGATCATTTATTGTGTTATTATTTTTTGTGTAGACGAACAGTTGTTCTATTATATTTGTGTATATTAATTTATATGTAATTATAATTTGAAATCCAAATTACAGTTTTACAAACCCTAATTAATTAATAAAAAAGAAAGTTAATTTTCGTTTACATTTTTATATTACGTTAATTTTACCTAAAGCAGATATTTTCACCTGACTGTCGCGGCCGAGCCCAAAGCAAAGTCATGGTCTTCAAGAGTATGTATTAGGTGTGTTTGTGCATTTCATAGGAACATTCCGCTCTTACCATGCAGCATCGATGCAGGTGGCTCAGGACCGTGCTTTGTGGCATACCTTGGAGGAGGCCTATGTTCAGCAGTGGACTTTGAAGGTGAAGGTGAAGGGCTGTAATGATGATGATGATGATGATTTCGCTCTTTACGGATTTATGGTAAGCGATAAGCGTTGTAAACGACATGTAAAATACATGTATATATTTTAAAGAACTTTACATGTATTAAACGGTGTTTATTTTTATAGTCTGCCATATTTACATCTACAATACATATATATACATCTCTAAGTTACATCTCACGCGCCGCCTTTCTTTCTTCTAACCTTGACAGACTAATTTAATTAGAAAATCGTAATGGTTTCATGTCTCGTAGCTGGGTGGCCTGTGTTGAGCAGCAACAGTCGGACCAGACCAAAATCTAAAAACGAATACATTTAAATTGGCAATAACATTCACGTTATTATCAACTTCTCTTCATTAAAACAAAATAAATAATTTTGTGATATTTTGGCTAAGCGTTAAATATTGTCTTTACCATAATTTAATACACCACTGTTGGCTAATGGCGAAACGTATCGTCTTTTTAGGAAAAGATATGTAAATCAGTATTAGAATTTAAAAAATATTCATAGGGTAAGTTATTTATCCTAAAACACATTACTATAAAAAAGGTAAAAATTACTGCACATTAACAAAACAAAATAAAATATACATATTTTTTTCGTGGCAAGTGGGAACCCTAATAGTATTTGGCAATTAAAAATATCTACTCATGCGTGAATATTGTAGGTATTTTTATTTATCAAATAAAAATACAACAATATTACTCCCATATTGGCTGTATGCAATTTTAACAATAGGAAAATATGGGGTAAAATATTTTATTATGCCTAGCAACATTTTCATTATATTGCCCTCTGTCAAATTTAAGATTTATTATTTTGTTTTGATGGATGTTTTTTACGATAATATAAGATGCTAGGCAGTAATTACCAGTGAAATGAGATTTTTAGATTTTTTACATGATTATTTGATGAGTTATGACACCCTTTCAAAGCACAGTAAGTTTTTTTGCAAAATTGCGCGAGCTCTTTACGCGACTACGTGGACACGCTGAAAGTCGTACGTAGCCTTAAAAGGCTAACTTGAAAAGGCTTCACTTTGCGTGCGCTTGCTGCCGTTCTAAGCCCAATAATTCTATGGTATATTCCTTTATATTCTTTCAATCACACTCCTATTAACATTTGTCACTCTTGTCCGCGACAGGCTACTCTATGACAGCGCGGCCTTCCACTGGCGCGTAGTTTTTGTTTTACGCGTCTGTTCTAATACTTTAGTACATAATAGTTCAATGTTCACGTGATTCTTTTAATGTATTATAGAAATATCATACGACATAATCGAAAACATTTCCATTTATGTAAGTACTTTGGAATTTAAAACAAAGGTGTCTGTGTCACAAATCGCTTACGCGGCTAGGATTGGAATTTGTAAATCGATTTGTCTATTGTTATGGAGTAGCCATACGCATGCGTTTCCTTCTGACGAAGTTTATGGCCACGTCAGTAGTTACGTTGTACCAGTTCTGGCGCACTTGTAGAAAGGTTGTACCAGTTCTGGCGCACTGAGTCATAAGTGGTTTTGGCATGCTCTGATCACGAATCTGCGGTCCATTTTTGCGTAGGATGCACGGTTCCGGAGATGTGCAGATCAATTTACTCTTATCTAATTGATATCCGCTTCGAGCCTCCACCGTCATTAGCGCTCCATTGTTCTTATCTACTTATCTATTGTTCATTCAATACCGTCATTATCTATTCTTCCTCAGCGTGGTGATATTGTTATATACTCCTTTGTTCCTATCTACACTAATCTGAATCATTAATAAAACACATTACCCATTTTTGTTAAAATTTTTATTTATAAAATACAAAATCTTATTACTTATTATCTATAAAATAGGAGCGAAACATCACATCCACTAAAATATCGTTGTACAATGTGTTCCCTGTAAATATACTCGTAAAACTATGCATTGAACATCCCTGAAACTTATATAGCAAATACATTAAGCAATATTCGCCACAAACTGAAGTCCACTCATTCTGAATCCTATCAACATTCCAGTTCCATCTTTTACAATTTCTTTTAAAAAACTCTAGATGATATCGTACAGGTGCCCGTCCGAATGAATCAAAATATTGACCGACGTCATTCGTATCGATATATAAAGCTACCCAATATGACCCTGGTTTATCATCTGTATCCAAATTGCATATTATATACGTTGGTACGTGGGTGTACATGGGTAGTTTATTGGCAGCATAAACATTATTTTCTAGAGTGGGGTGAATCTTTTTCAGATGTTGTTGTACATCTAGTGTATCCATAATATTACTGCTATTAGTAGATTATTACAGTACCAATCTACTCAATGACTAATATAGAAATGATCAATTATAGTGATATCTAAATATTAAATTACATTCTTTGTGTTATACAAAACGTATTTGAGTCACCAATACACTGAACAAGACACGACAGGAAGGACGTAGGAATGTAGAGATAAGCAACAGAATGTAAGGTAAGCTTGTTGACGCATATACTATCAATTCTACTGCAGAAATTCTTTAGATTAGAATTATTACTCACTGGTACTATATAAGACCAAGCAACTGCAGTCATGGAGTTAGTGTATGGTCGTTTGACCGCAGTGGATCTATCAATACTACGTTTGTGTTACTTCAACGCATCAAAGGCCATGGATGTAAGTGTTTATTCTATTGACAAACTTACTTTTCTTTCTGTTGTTTTCTTACGTGTGTATGATTTAGTGTTAACAAATTATATTTAAATATTATGTGTGTGTATATGGTTAAGCCGTGGTAGCTCAGATGGTTAGCGCAAAATGTAAAATTCACAGTACGCGACCCGGGTTCGATCCCCGCCGGCACCAATTAAATTGTTAATTACAATTTTAAGTGCTGATTTACCACGTGCTCAGCGGTGAAGGAAAACATCGTGAGGAATGCATGTCTGAGAAAATTTCGAAGGCATGTGAAGTTTGCCAACACGCATTGAGGTATCGCAGCGAACATTTCCTAGCCCTAAAACCCTCACAGAAATGAGAGGAGGCCTATGTTCAGCAGTGGACTTTAATAGGTTGTAACTTTAGCTTTTTTAACTTTTATGATTAAGTGTTAACAAATTGATATTAACATGATAACTGTGTTGTTGCAGAAATCATTGAGCTTCGATGAAAATACCTATAAACAGTATTACTACTCGCCACTCTCCCCTCAAGAAGAGAGTGATGACATCGTCATTAATAATAACACATGCGATGGTGGAAAAAGAAAATCGCAATCGATTGATCATTTTTTTGAAGCTGAATCAAAAATAAAAAAGAGGAAGCTGTTATCATCAACCGTAGCACGAGCTGCTGGAGATGGTGTATCATACATTTCTACTAATTCTGACGACGGAGACCAAGCGACGCATCTCATCAAAATTGAAATGTACGATATGAAGAAGCTATCCAAGATTCCAACTACTGATCATTGGAAACATGCTTCCACGAGGATTAAATATTACGTAAAGACTAATAAGGATAGCATCTACGACAACACAAACGCCCTCGTATACAATATTACAAAGACAATAGCAGAAAGTGAAAAAGTTAAAAAATACTTTTTTAACAATGACAGTCATTAGCTGATCATTAGTGAATGTGATTCTGTTTACTTAAATTACTTCCGTGTACTCATTATATTCTATTTATAATCCTTTGTTAGACTTAAATATCGGACATTATTTGAAATTTGGGTATCAGTTGGTCTACCAACACTGAACTGTTACTTACTCTGCTACCTATTTTCTTCTTTACTATAAGGATGGCAAACTTCAGTGAAGTGTGCACCAGTGCTTTCTTCTCCACAACCATGGAAGAGAATACGGAACTATTCAACAGCGAATTAAATCAGGAGTTGTCTAAAGTTTGTGATGAAATGGAGAAGGATCAACTGTTCGATTCATCGTATGATGATGAGTTGTATAATCACTGTGCGATGGTTGAAACACAGTTTAAGTAAGTAAAATAAACATTCATTTCGATCATAATTTATACAATGTCTTGTACAGTTTTTAATAAATTTAAACATTTTAGTAGTCAACCACTACAACTTGGAAGAGGAACGAAGCGAACGAGCAGCAAAGAACCCAAGATCATCAAAAAACCAACAACGGAAGCAGAAGCGCCTACCTCTGCAGGGAACAGTATCAGTAACGATGATCAAGTGGAATGTCTAACGTGTCATATATTTATCAAGAAACGGTATTTAGCTAATCATTTTAAAAGTAATGTTCACAAAAATAATCTTTTAAATTCACATAATTCTTTATCAAACGTTAGTGTTATTGAATCTGCTTTTGGAAATAGGATTTTAACTTATAAAATCAAGAGTAGAGTAGATAGTTCGACATTGGTAAATTTTGAAACTCCTGAACTATTTTTAAATTCTATTAAAGATGATATTTTATTTTTAATACAAGAGTGTATTCATCAACACATAATTTTTAAAGTAAACTTCATATTGTATGCTGATTTTGTTCAACAAACTAAAGATATTCATGATACGTTCGATTTTCAAACGCTTAACTATATTATTTGTCAAGGAGATGACTTAAATATTTTTTTTTCATCTTTAAATGATACAATTACTACTAAAATTAGTGCATTTGAAAAAAAAAAGATAGTGGATGGAGTCTAAAAAACATAAAATCTATAGACATGAATGTTAATAAATTTAACCCCCTACGCGGTACTTCATACATAGATCTTCCTCGTGACATAAAATTAAAAAAGGCTGTTATAAATATAAAAAGCAAGGATTATTTTTATTTTAAATGGGCGTTACTCTCGGCGTTATATCCCGTAAACAAAGACGCGGATCGTGTATCATCGTACGTTAAACATGCAAATAAACTTAAATTTAATGGTATTTCCTTTCCAGTTAAAATTTCTGACATAGCAAAAGTAGAGAAATTAAATATTAGTATTAATGTTTTTGGGTTAGAATATAATAAAGAAAAACGATGTAATTCTATAGTAGGTCCATTATTTTTAACAAAGTGTCGTAAAGATAGACATATCAATTTATTATTTTTTTCCAAGGATACAAAAAATCATTATTGTTACATAAAAAATTTATCGCGGTTAGTTAGTAAACAAACTTCAAAAGACGGTCACATCATGTACATTTGCGAAGCATGTCTACTTCACTTTCCATCTAAGGAAAGTTTAAATAACCATGAACAATACGATTGTACCCACATTTGTACAGAATTACCAAACAGTGAAACTTTTAAAAAAAAGAATTGGTTTGGTCAACCTATTTCAAATGATAAAATTAAATTTGATAGTTATGAAAAAAAGTTGAAGATACCATTCGTAGTTTATGCTGATTTTGAAGCATTTTTAAAACCAATAGAATCATGTTCTAACGATCCTTCCAAACCTTTCACACACAATATTCAGAAACATGAAGTACATAGTTTTGGTTATTATATAAAATGTTCATATGATGATAAATTATCAAAATATGTAACGTATTGCGGACCCAACTGTGCACAAGTGTTTATGGAAAGTTTATCTAACAATCTCAAAGAAATAAATAGACTTTAAAAATATCCTCCACTTCCGCTAACAAATGACGACAAAAACCAAATTTCAAATGCAACCATTTGTCATATTTGTGAAACAGAGTTAGCAGAACATTTTTATGATTTTGATTGGTACACCGGTAGTTTTATAGGTGTTGCTCACGAATCATGTAGCTCGAAGTTCAGAAAACCTCGTTATATACCAATATTTTTACACAACCTTAGTCGCTATGATGCTCATTTTATTGTTCACGCGTTAAACTATTGTGATGGTGAAGTCGAAGTTATCCCTCAAAATAAAGAAAAATATATATCCTTTTCCAAAAAATTAAAAATGAATAACCACGAAATTATATTAAGATTCATAGATTCATTTAAGTTTTTATCATGTAAATTAGAAGAATTGGCCAAAAATCTCAGTAATGATCAATTTCAAGAATTACGTAGAAATTATCCTAATGATGAAGATTTCTTTCGTTTAAAACGGAAAGGCGTTTATCCATATGAACTTATGACTAATTATGATAGTTTAAGCCTAACATCGCTCCCCGAACAAAAATTTTTTTATAGCTCGCTCACAGATTCTCATATTTCAAATGATGATTACAATCATGCTAAAGATGTTTGGGAACACTTTGGGTGTTGTAATATGCTAGATTATTCAAACCTGTATTTAAAAACAGACGTTTTACTTTTAACCGATGTATTTGAAAACTTTAGAAAGTTATGTATTAATACTTATGATTTAGACCCTGCCCATTATTACACAGCACCCGGTTTAAGTTGGGATGCAATGTTAAAATATACAAAAATAGAATTAGAACTTTTAACAGATTATGAGAAAATTGCATTTATTAGATCAGGTATCAGGGGTGGTGTATCTCAATGTAGTAATCGTTATGCTAGAGCTAATAACAAATATATGGGGGATTATGATGCAGGGAAACCAAATTCATATATCACATATTTTGATGCCAACAATTTATATGGTTGGGCTATGTCTCAATGTCTTCCTACTGGTGGATTCGAATGGGTAAATCCGAATACAGAATTTAATGTGTCTGAGACATCGAACTTCGGTTTTATTTTAGAAGTTGATTTGGAATATCCAGATGAACTTCATGATTTACATTCGGACTTTCCTTTATGCCCCGAAAACATTTGTGCAGGCAATATTAATGAAAATAAACTAGTCCCAAATTTAAATTATAAAGATAAATATGTAATTCATTACAGAAATTTAAAGCAGTGCATAGAAATGGGGGTTGAATTAACTAAAATTCATAGTGTTTTAAAATTTAAACAGTCTCGCTGGTTGAAGATGTACATAGATCTAAACACAAAATTAAGAACGTTAGCAAAATCAGATTTCGAAAAAGATTTTTATAAATTAATGAATAATTCAGTCTTCGGAAAGACTATGGAGAATATTGAAAAAAGGGTTAACATAAAATTAGTTACACACTGGGAGAACCAGGGCAAAGCTTTAGGTGCTCAAGATCTAATCGCTAAACCACAATTTCATAGTTTTTCAGTATTTTCGGAAAACCTAGTTGCGGTTCAGTTGCGAAAAACAAAGTTAATATATAACAAACCAATTTATTTAGGGTTTTGCATTTTAGATATTTCAAAAACATTAATGTATGATTTTCATTATAACTATATGGTTAAAAAGTTTAGTAAAATCAAATTATTGTATACAGATACGGATAGTTTAATATATCATATATTTACAGATGATTTTTACTCTGATATAAAACCTGACCTTTCATCATACTTTGATACCTCAGCTTATGCTACAAATAATATTTTTGAATATCCAAAATTAAATAAAAAGAAATTAGGTTTTTTTATAGATGAAAATAATGGTAAAATCATGAAAGAATTTGTGGGTTTACGATCCAAAATGTACGCTTTTAACTTAGAGAATAAGACTATAGCCAAGGCAAAAGGGGTAAATAAATGTATCACTAAAAAGATGACCATGGATAATTATAAGTCTTCTCTATTTAATAAAAAAGTGCAATATTATAGTATGCTTAGATTTAAATTAATTAAACACACAATTTTTACACAAAAATTAAATAAGATTGGTTTATCATATAATGACACAAAGAGGCATATTTTAGATAATAATATTGAAACATTAGCTTGGGGTCATTATAAACTGCGTTAAGTGTTGATAGTTTTTAATTTTATGTCTGCATGTAAATAAAATTTGTATTGATTGTAAAATAATGATTATAGTATAATATGACGTAGAGTTTATTACATATTTAATCGTTTTATTGTAAATAATTTAAGTTAATTGTTGTTTATATTTGCGTGTGTGTGTGTGCATTTATTTGAGGTTGAGTTGATTGTAAAATTATGATGTACTAATTGTGTTAGAAATAGTATACAGATCATTCTGTTTTATATAATGTTTGCAATATATATTAATTGTTAACACCAACACTTTCATTTTTTATTTCACCCCTTAGAACTTTAGACGTGTGTAATGTTTCACTTTATCCATCCGTTTACTGCTATTGTGGCGGGGCCAAGTGGATGTGGGAAGTCAAATTTTGTAACAAATTTCATAAAATCAGTTACAGAAATATGTAATTGTGATTTTAATCAGATCACATGGTGCTTTGATGAATTGCAACCTTTATATAATTTACCAAATGTTATCTACCATCAAGGAATTCCAAATGTTAATATGTTTGACGGTGAAAACCCACATCTTGTTATTATTGATGATCTAATGAGAGAGTCCGATGGAAGAATTGTGGATATATTTACAAAAGGTAGTCATCACAGGAATCTTAGTGTATTTTATTTAACACAAAATTTATTTCATCAGGGTAAAGGGCAAAGAGACATATCGTTAAACTCAAGTTATATAATATATTTTAAAAACCCTCGAGATAAAACTCAAATAAGATATTTAGCACGACAAGTGTCACCAGATAACCCAAAATTTATTGAAGATGCCTACAGGGATGCAACTCTAGAGGCGCATGGATATTTAATGGTAGATTTAAAACAGAATACCAATGATTTTTGTCGTATCAAGACAAATGTCTTCCCATTTAATGGTTTCTGCACAGTCTACGTCCCCACATCATCTCTTGGTGATGATGGACCTATCGAGTTTCAAGTTCCTGGGACAGGCGATGACTACATAGATTTGTCTCATACATTACTCCACATAAAGGCAAAAGTATTAAATCAAGATTCAACTAACTTGATATCTACTACAATAGTAGCACCTGTAAATAATTGGCTGCATTCACTTTTTAGTCAACTTGATGTTTATTTAAACCAAAAACTTGTATCACCACCTAATAATACCTATGCATATCGAGCATACATGGAAACCCTTTTAAACTATGCTCCTGCTGCTAAACAATCTCATCTTACTTGTAGTCTTTGGCATGATGATACAGCAGGAAAAATGGATTCTACGGATGGTAAAAACATAGGATTTGTTAAAAGACAGGAATTGATTAGTGAAAGTAAGGAAATAGAAATGATTGGTCATCTTCACGGTGACATTTTCAACCAAGATAAATTTTTAATTAATGGTGTTGAAATGAGTGTTAAATTGGTTCGATCGAGAGAGAGCTTTAATTTAATTGCTGGGTCAAACGATGTAAAGTTTAAAGTTTGCATTACGGACGCAACTCTTATTGTTCGACGAGCACGAATTAATCCAAGTGTATTACTCGCACATCAAAAAGTTTTAGCTTCTACCACTGCTAAATATCCTATTACTCGAGCTGAAGTAAAAGTTTTAACAATTCCATCGGGTGTTCAAGGAAAAACTCTTGATAATATATTTTTAGGGCAGGTACCCAAAAGATGTATAATTGGATTTGTGAACAATTCTGCATTTAATGGTTCCCTTACTAAAAATCCATTTAACTTTGAAAACTATGGTATTAATTCTTTCAGCTTATATATTGATGGTCAACAAATACCTTCAAAAGCTTTGCAACCATCTTTTAATAATAGCATATTTACATCAGCATATCATACTCTATTCTCGGGAACTGGTATTCACTTTCTTAATGAAGGAAATGGAATCTCTTGTGAACAGTATGCCAGAGGTTACTGTCTATTAGCATTTGACTTAACTCCTGATTTATCAGCCAACTCATCAGCTCATTGGAATCTCATAAAGCATGGTAGTGTAAGATTAGAAGTACGATTTGAATCCTCACTAATACAAACAATTAACTGTATAGTTTATGCTGAGATGATAATATTATTGAGATAGATAAAAACAGAAATGTTACTGTAGACTATAGTAGTTAAGGTTATAATATGTGTTGTGTGTTAGATTTTATGAGTTATGTGTAATGCATTTTGTGTGTATGTAACTATGTGAAACATTATAAAATTAAATAAAACAAATTGTATGCAATATATTATTTTTTATTTCTTTATAAATATTCTATTTAATCTAATACAAAACTCTGTTCGAGTTTAAATTTTACATAAGCACACTGACTAAACCACTGAACATGCTGCTGCCAAGGATCATCATCATCTTCCCAATCTTTTAAGCCACCACCACAATGGAAACACTTGGTCCTGTCTGCATGGCCAGTATAAAAGAAACCGGCTTCTGCAAGATCTTCAGGTTTCTGTCGCATAACGAGAGGCCAGTTTTCGAAACTGAGCAACCGGCTAGATTTTGAACTGAAGAATGGATATTCAGCTCTTGAGTACTGCATATTCTTCTCATTTTCATCTCCACTCACTGTTGTAGTTTTGTTCTTCAATAATGTGTTCTGTACACGTATGCCACACCTATCTCTTTCTTCTGCTCTTGTCTTCCTGTAATTTAAGTAAACAGAATCACATTCACTAATGATCAGCTAACTATTGTCTTTGTAATATTGTATACGAGGGCGTTTGTGTTGTCGTAGATGCTATCCTTATTAGTCTTTACGTAATATTTAATCCTCGTGGAAGCATGTTTCCAATGATCAGTAGTTGGAATCTTGGATAGCTTCTTCATATCGTACATTTCAATTTTGATGAGATGCGTCGCTTGGTCTCCGTCGTCAGAATTAGTAGAAATGTATGATACACCATCTCCAGCAGCTCGTGCTACGGTTGATGATAACAGCTTCCTCTTTTTTATTTTTGATTCAGCTTCAAAAAAATGATCAATCGATTGCGATTTTCTTTTTCCACCATCGCATGTGTTATTATTAATGACGATGTCATCACTCTCTTCTTGAGGGGAGAGTGGCGAGTAGTAATACTGTTTATAGGTATTTTCATCGAAGCTCAATGATTTCTGCAACAACACAGTTATCATGTTAATATCAATTTGTTAACACTTAATCATAAAAGTTAAAAAAGCTAAAGTTACAACCTATTAAAGTCCACTGCTGAACATAGGCCTCCTCTCATTTCTGTGAGGGTTTTAGGGCTAGGAAATGTTCGCTGCGATACCTCAATGCGTGTTGGCAAACTTCACATGCCTTCGAAATTTTCTCAGACATGCATTCCTCACGATGTTTTCCTTCACCGCTGAGCACGTGGTAAATCAGTACTTAAAATTGTAATTAACAATTTAATTGGTGCCGGCGGGGATCGAACCCGGGTCGCGTACTGTGAATTTTACATTTTGCGCTAACCATCTGAGCTACCACGGCTTAACCATA